>JACVVK020000777.1:0-5000 GCA_018292915.2 Batillaria attramentaria
TCACTCACTCACAAAAAGACTTGTGAGCACGTAGAAAAAGTTATAGCTGTGAGGAGTTTATTACAGCACGTCTATGGTATTTTGGGCAGAAACTTACAATTTATTTGATTAATATTTCAAGCGTGAATCAATTATGATTCATTTCTTTAAAAAAGATAAAGCAACAGCTTACGCTTAATTCGTTTATTGCGTTAAGTTTATTCTAGCAGATGTATAGTTTATTTCTAATGCTGCAAACAGATTTCTTTGTAAATGTTTCAAACAGAAATAATTGTAAATTTTTTTCAGTCAGGAGTTTTTTATGTATTTACTGATATTTTGAGCAGAACTATGTGCTTAACATTTTGAACAGAAGTACACACTTTTCGCGAAAATTTCGAGCATATTTGTACGGAAATATTTGCGCATCTCAACATCCTGCCAGTCCGAATCGGCGTCGTCAACTGACCCCCGATCAGCCAACACTACAACCTAACAAGCTAACCGAGATCTGAGCCGAGACAACTAATCAATAAGCAGGAAAAAAACAAAAACAAAACAAAAAACAACAAACACGTTCGGTGAAAAGGAAAGTGGACAGTTCTGAACAACTTTATGGTCAACGCGCTATTTCAAAGTGTGCACAGAAGCGGTGTGTTCTGTCGCATTCACCAGCACAGTACATTTTCAGCCTGTTTAGAGATTATTGCCTGCATGGGTCGTTTCCCTTGCCGCAACAAGCACGCATTTTTCGTCGCAGAGCACAAAGTTGCCACCAAAAATGCATGCATGCTGCGGTTCTGTGTATGCACGGGGGATAACTCATGCAGGCAATAATCTCTGAAACGTACTGTGCTGGTGAATGCGACAGAACTCACCGCTTCTGAGCACACTGTGAAATAGTACGTTGACCACAAAGTTGTTCAGAACTGTCCACTTTCCTTGTCACCGAGCGTGTTTGTTTTTTCCTTCTTAGTGATTAGCTGTCTCGGCTCAGGTCTCGGTTAGCTTGTTTCGGGTAAGCGTAGTGAAACCCGATGGTACACAGTTGACACAAGTAGAACTGTCAAGAAAACTCGCTCACCTGTGAGAGAGAAGAACCCTGACTGCTGATCTGCCCGGTGGGCCTCGGTCTGCCCAGACGCTGTCGCTGCATCAGCGAATTTCTGTCCAGCAAGATAGACCCTTGTCTCACACCGCTCACGGAACCCTGTACCCCAGCTAGTCGCTGAGACTGCGAATCGAGCAGAGACTGAGGGAAAACCCGTGTGCGACCTCCGCTCTGAGGCATGGCCAGACTTTGAGGCAAGGCACCTCTTTGAGACAGGACTCCGTTTTGAGGAAGAGCAACTCTTTGAGGCAATACCCCGCCTTGTTGCACGACCCCGCTTTGAGGTATGGCTCCATTTTGAGGTATGGCCCCATTTTGAGGTATTGCCCCACTTTGAGGCACGCCTAGGTCAAGTCTAGGATCGGTGTTTAGTGTTTGTTGGGGAAGGAAATTTGAAGGGTTTTGCCTGGTCAGTGGGGACAAGACACCGGTTTGCTGTCCTGGCAACCGGAAAGGAGCTTGTGCCTGGGTTCCTGTAAAGGTCAAGACCAGCGCCAAAGTGAGGCTGGCGCCTGAGAGAGTGATCCCCCTTGGTCGTGAAGCTTTGTAAGCCATGGTTTGTGTGGAAGGAGCAGGTTTCTGAAAGAACATGAAAAAAAAAAATCATTGCACTGGTTGAACGAACAGACAGATAGAGGGGTATTACGGGAAGAACGACGCACGGGTGTAAAGAAGGTATGCCGTTGGAAGGAGTGTTGTGGGTGTTTAGGAGTTTAACGTCCTTTTCCACAACGTAAGGGTGATATCAAAGTCGGGGCAACGAGAAAAAGGCCAGCACAAATATTTGGCCCCAGCCGGGATTCGAACTCACGACCCCAGCATTGAGCGTCCAACGCTCCAGCATTCGGCTATCCTGGCTCCCCATATGCCGTGGGATAACTCACTTATCCTCATAGGGGCGGGTGGAGATATGAAAGGAAATAAATAAACATTATTCATCCTAAAAGCCTATGCAAAAATCGCGTTTATCCTTGAAATCTTCGGGAGCCGGGGTGGCCGAATGGTAGAGCGTTGGACTCTCAATGCTCGGGTCGTGAGTTCGAACCCCGCCGGCTGGGGCCAAAAATATTTGTGCTGGTCTTTTTTCTCGTTGCCCCGTCTTTGATATCACCCTTATGTGGTGGAAAAGGACGTTAAACTTCCACCCCCCCCCCCAACCCCCTTGAAATCTTATAAATCTCATATCACTAAGAGCCACTTCAAGCCACTATTATGTCATCTGCAGCGGTCTCGGTCCCAGCGGGAAAACCCCGTGCCTTGTGTAATAGTGGCTTGGAGTGGCTCCGACTGGTGTACAGTGGCTGTTTCTTTTTAACCAGTCTTATGATATATAGTGGGCAGTTATTATTATTATTATTTCAGTCATGAGATTTATGCTATATTTTTCGAAGAAGAGTAGGTTGCAGCCGGCTGCGTACGTAGTAAAACAGAAATACATGTACTGTCGCGTGCACCAGAGTGAATAGCAGGGTGAACGTTTGCACATAAAGTAGCGCTTAGCGGCAAGCAGGCTTTCACTGCTTCGTCCTTCAACCCTGCGGCGCCATGAGCATTTCAAAAGAGATGGATATGTGCGCCGAGGAGATGCCATACCATACCATACCATACCGTACCATACCATACCATACTTCTACACTGTGCCCAGGCCGTTAAAACCTTAAAGACCCATCCACCCGCTGCACTGTGCCAGTAGCCAGTCCGCCACTGGGGCAAGCGAGACGTGTGTCACCATTGTCCGCAAATAGACACAGACGGGATTTACTGATCACCATAATGTGATGAATGACTGGCGACACCCTCTGGCCAGCGTATGACGGATCAGACAATGGGCCAGTCACAATACGGCTTCCTTATCCGTCAAGAGACAGACGCCATTTCCTAGAGTAGTACTATATCCTCCATTCATCATTGTAATATGTTAATATACCACGTCTTCATGATCATATATCGTGTTGACGTTGTTTTCTTATTACCATATTCAAAAGATTTGTCTGTCTGTCAAGTGACGGTGTCTGATTTAAAGAGAAATGTTTGCCAGTTGTCAAAACTAATTCGAACGAAAAACAACAACAACAACAACAACAACAACAACAACAAAACCAACAAAACACTGTGTATAAATCACAGCTGCATGTTATATATTGTGGTGACGTGGTTTTCTGAGTACCGTAATCAAAGGATTTGTCAGTTAACTGACAGCTTCTGGTTTAAAGTGAAATGTTTGCCAGCTGTCAAAACTGATTCGAAAGAAAAAATAACCGCGCATAAATCACAGCCGTGCATTCTATATCGTGATGACGTGGTTTTTCTTATTACCATATTCAAAGGCTTTTTCAGTCAGCTGACAGCGTCTGATTCAAGAAGAAATCTCTGCCTGATTGTCAAGCTGGTTCTAACAAAACAACAAAACAACAACAACAACAACAACAACAACTGGGTATAAACCACAGCTGCATATTACATATCGTATGTTTTCTTATTACAATATTTGGGGTGGTCGAATGGTAGAGCGTTGGACTTCTAATGCTCGGGTCGTGAGTTCGATCCCGGCTGGGGCCAAATATTTGTGCTGGCTTTTTCATCGTTGCCCCGTCTTTGATATCATCCGTATGTGGTGGAAAAGGACGTTAAACCCCCAAACGCCCACCCCCACCCTTATTACAATATTTTAAAAAATGTGTCTAGCTGTCAATTGACAGTGCCTGATTTAAAGAGAAATCTATGCAGATTGTGAAAACTGGTTCGAACGACAAACAACTGTCTATATTACACGTTTTGGTCACAGGGCCTGACTTTAAAAAATAAATCGTTGTCGATTGTCACATTGGTTCGAACGAAACATATGACGCTTCTCAGTCTGAAAGAAACTGTATCTTTGTCACCGTGATTGATCTGCGTTTGCTTGTTCCTTGGTTACAAAGTGTGGACAAAAACCCTGAGGCCTTTTTTTATGACAAGTGAATGATAGTTTGGAAATTTGTGCTTCCGTAATAGAACCCCACGCCCACTCAATATAACCCCACCCCCCACCCCCACCTCCCATCCCCATTCCCTCACCCCCCAAAAGCACACTTCATCAAACTGTCAAGAAAAGGGTGCGGAGAGTTACTCAGCAATATACTGTGGAATAAAATCTTGAGAGAATTACAAATAATTATTAACATGACACGATAGTGTGAGAATGTTGTACATTAGACTGGTTGAGATCACAAATTTCTGATGTCACGATTTAGGAAAAAAAAAAATGCCTGTCTGATCTTTCGGGAGAGCCGGGGTGGCCGAATGGTAGAGCGTTGGACTTCTAATGCTCAGGTCGTGAGTTCGTATCCCGGCTGGGGCCAAATATTTGTGCTAGGTTTTTCCTCGTTGCCCCGTCTTTGATATCACCCGTATGTGGTGGAAAAGGACGTTAAACCCCTAATCACCCACCCACCCTGTCTGATCTTTCGCGGTATATTGTCTCACAAGGAGAAAAAGATTTTAGAGTGCTGGATAATAAAAGTTAATTTAACATCACGTCCAAAACATCTCAGATCGCACTTTAAAAAAAATAAATTTAAAACTTCTCCGAGAGAGCTTAATACACTCAGATCCTTTTAGCTTTCAAAAGATTCACATAGCAAGGAAATGGTATGGTATGGTATGGTATGGTATGGTAGACTTCTCCTCGGCGCACGTATCCATCTCTAATGAGATGCTCTAGGCGCCGCAAGGCTGGAGGACGAAGCAGGGAAAGCCTGCTGCCGCTAGGCGCTACTTTTGTGTGCAAACCTCCACCCTGCTATTCACTCTGGTGCGTGCGACAGTATTTCTGTTTTACCACGCCACCGGCCACAGCCTACTCTTCTTCGAAAGATGAACGTGGGATTTTTAGCGTGCACACTTGATATTTGTGCGTGCGTGTGTACAC
>JACVVK020000777.1:10000-90000 GCA_018292915.2 Batillaria attramentaria
AAATTTTAAAAGGGGCAAAACTTTATAACTATATTTAGCGTAGTTCTTAATATATGACCCGAAAGCTATTGGTGGTCTGGGGCCGTGGTCACGACGCGAACGCAAATTTCTTTACGGAAATAGGTTGCGGATCGTAAGTTCGTACGTGGCTACGTGAAAACTATCATTTCCGCGAGTTGGCCGGTCACAACACACACTTACTGGAAACGGTGTCAGGTACGGGTTATTTTTAGATAGGAGTGGGACCCCTGGGATTCCCACGGAAGAGTGAAAGAGTAGAGGGGGTGTGTTCACTACGCGTTCACTACAGAGTTTTTGATCGAGTCATGTTTATCTGCCGTAGCGTCAGGTTATATGCGTGGCATGTATGTGGAGAGTGTGATCAGGAGAGCATGCAGGTCGCATGTAGACCGCTCCCTAGCAATCTCTATCTCAACATTCGACGGACTACAACCAGTAGAAGCATTTACTGTTTTTTTTCCTCCTTAGGTATAATAATAATAATAATAATTGCATAGGCGCTTTACCAAATTTCATGAATCAGCTCAAAGCGCCGCGAACTGAAACCAACACGCACGATTACGTGAATCACACACATTCTCTCACGCACTGGACATATCACATAAAACACATTACAATCACGTGGGGCGAAGGGTCAGCTCAGCTATTTAAATTTCGGAAATGAGAATTGCATTTATTTTTCAAATTTGGTGAGTTGAACATTTCCAAAGCAGAGCAGAGGGGGAGGAAGCCGGAGTACCCGGAGAGAACCCCCGACGATCGGCCCGAATGAACGGTGCCACATACGAGAAGGAAAAATTCTTTGCCCCGAGTGGGACTCGAACCCATGACCTCTTGCATTGGTGACAAGTCTCTTATCCACTAGACCACCGACCGCCCCTAAAGGTGTCACTTGCCTCGGCGCAGTTCTCGGTTAGCCGATGTCGGGTCAGTGCGAGTTGAAATGCTTTTTGTACAGAGTTGTGTTGTCACTGAACAGGGCAAGTGCAGGAAGGTGAATGTCACGGTGTGAGTAGCTCACGGCCCAGTCATTCAAACACGCCCTTAAAACGCATCTATTCATATCAGCCTTCAGATAAATCTTTCAGCCACGTTACCAACACCAACCCGTTGTTTTTGCAGTGTGTATGTATATGTAGGTGTGTATTGGATGCTAGTATGTATGTAGGCGTCAGTACTTGTATGTATGTCTGACTGTATGTCTGTGACAAACCGCATTTATGGGGTTTTCATTAATAATGTGTTTGCGGTTTTTAAAAAATGTACTTTCATGTGTAGTGCTAGCTGTTAACTAGTGTTTTAGACAGGTAGTACTGTACTGGAGTTTATCCCAGTCTGCCTAACGTTTCACGTGCGGGAAAATGCCTATGCACGGCTATAGTGTTCGCTGAGTTGTACTCAAAAAGTGAGACTGTTGTAACACAAGTAGACCTGAGGTTTTTTTGGTTTTTTTTTCTTTTTTGTTTTTTTTCTTTTTTTTTCTTTTTTTGGAACCTCAGTTGCATGCAGGCCGCTCAAAACCTTTTTATTTATTTATTTTGTTTTCATTTTTTTTTTCATTTTTTACATTTTTTTTGGCTGATCGGCCTCTCTTCATTGGTTCCCCAGCGATTTTAAATTAATGTTTTGAAATTAGTGCATGGACAGATGTCTTAAGTGAGCTTCATTTTCGAACAAGCTTATTATGTTTGTTGGTGTACCATACCTGTATTTACTTATACACATTTTGCCAATTAAAATTACATGATTAAGAAACTGACATCTCTCCTTAGAGATGCCGCCCTTGTCCGTTATCCCAAATAGTACATGTACAGAATTCAAAACAATACAGTGCCCAAATTTACAATTAATAATATTTTCAATGTGTTTCCATAATACCTTCACACGCTTACATTCAAAGAAAAAATGCTCAATATAGTCAACCTGGTCTGGACAAAATGGACAGTTTTTACTTTCAGTTATTCCTATCTTATACAAAAGGATATTAGTAGGATAAATATTGTGCAAAATTTTCCATTGTAACTCACGTAATCTTGTTTCTTTTGTAGTCTGATATGCAAGTTTCCAATGGGCTTGGTTAATATCGATGTTAAACTTGTAACGCCAAAAGCGAATAACACAGGGTGGGCTGTAACGTTTCTGTACAATCTGTTTACGAATGTTTTTGGCTGAGGTAATCTTTTCTCCATTGAGACAAAGAGCCATTTGCTTTTCTGTTTGCATTTGTACATAGTCTGGGTTTTCTTTTAAGAACTTTGTAACGGCGGAAGATACTACTATATATTCTAAACATAAGCTAGGTGATGGACCAATTAGCTGTTCAATTTGTAACAGAGACATCATACCATTTGCCAGTAGTAAGTCATTTACATAGGTAATACCTTTCTTGGCCCATCTTCTAAAGTAAATAGGTTTCGACTGATACAATATACGATCATTGTTCCATATGCACATCATATTAAATTCAGTACTTGTCCTTGGAGTTGTGTTGTACGTTAACCAGGATCGTATTACTGAGGTCCAGAAAGTTGATTTCACAAACTCAAGCCCTTTAAATCTGGAATACTCAATGGGATTATTAAAACACGCTAAATTTACCCCAAAATTGCTCAACCATATGTTCGGAATCTGTGTCCATGTAGTGTCTGGATTTGTGTTGGAGAGATTTATCATCCAATTGCAGAGAAATGATTGCTGCATGATGCACATGTCGATCATTTTTATACCTCCCTTTTCTGTTTCGCTGTTTATTACCACTCTTTTAACTTTTTCAAATGCTTTTTTGTTACAGTTCTTTTTTCTCCACAGGAATCTGTATAAGATAGTATTTATTTCTTTCAAAGCGCCGTCAGGAATACGTATTGCTTGCATTACATGTATGAACTGAGATATGAGATAGCTTTTGATAATACATAATTTTGCTAAAAGTCCCAAGTTCCTTTTTTCCCAGCTTGAAATAATCTGCTTAATTTTTATCATTCGTTCCTTCCAATTGAGTTCAATTTCGGAAGCACAGCAGTTGCTGCTAAAGTATATACCCAAAATTTTAATCTGTTTCACCCACCTAAGTCCCAATTCACCATCATTCCCACCTCCACCATCATTTCCACCACCACCAAGCCACATGGCTTCCGTTTTATGTCTGTTTAAACTTAATCCTGAAAAAACTGAAAATATTTCTAGTGTTTGTAAGACACTCTGTATGTCCTGTATGTCTCGCAGGAACATAGTAACGTCATCTGCATACAGCAGGGTCTTTATTATACGTTGTGTATCGAAAGCTAGACCTTTGACGTTTTCACTTTGCCTAAACCGTATTGCCAGAAGTTCTATGCCGATAGTGAAGGCAAGACATGAAAATGGGCAACCCTGTCTAATTCCGGATTTAATTTCGAAGTCGTCAGACAGCCATCCGTTGTAACCAATACAGCTTCTTGTTTGATTAAATAATGTATAGATCCAATGTATGAAGTTTTCACCAAAACCAAATTTTCTAAAAGCATACAGCATGTATTTTTTGGAGATATTGTCAAAAGCTTTTTGGAAATCCAGCGCTAGTAAAATACCAGTCTTTTTTTTAAATCTTACAGTATTCTATCACATCATCAATAGTTCGTATAGTAGTTGATACAGAGCGAGGACGTGTTGCTGGACTAGAATGGTACGCCCTTCCGTCACTTAGTTCTCTTCCAACGTCACAACCACAACAGGGAAATCCCTTGTAATTATTTTTAAATTACGCAGAGGGAAAACAAATGCAATTTAAAATCAAATTGCTTAATGTCCTGTATTCATTTGGAGTGTTGAATAAAACGATGTTGAAGAATGTAAAGTGCACTGTGTGAAACACACACACACACACACACACACACACACACACACACAGAGAGAGAGAGAGAGAGAGAGAGAGAGCAACATAAAAATCACAGCGCAAGTCAGTCCATACTGTTCGTGTATATATTTCATTTTACTTTTCCATGTTTACAGGTACAGAGCGTACAGAAAGTAATTATTTTACAGAATTTATACATATGCACGAGAACAGCAAACAGCTCAGTGATAGAGACCAATGAAGAATAGGCACACTTCCGTTCAGGGCTGCTTTCGAAGTTATTACATTTTGTTCAGAGGTGCATAAAGTAATATTGTACATTTATGAAATGGACGACTACGAGACATGTAGAAAGAAAATCCCATTGCACATCATCATTTAGATATGGATGAATGACACGATTAAGCAAACGTAGCGATTAAAATACAAGTTAAACGTCAGCTGATGATCAAACGAGTAAACCTGCAACAGAAAAGAGAGAGAGAGAGAGAAAGAGAGAATATGTACAAACGTGAGCAGATGATATGCACTTTAGGCGACACGGATGAATGATGCAGGCGAGTAAAAAAAGCGTACACAAAGAAGGCTAAACATCCAATTTAAGAAGGAAAATACAGACCTAAACGACATATTATACAAAAAATAAGCCTTTTTCGACGTAACAGAACACGTGTCCAGTGGCTACACCGCTTTGATGAACTTAATAATACGCCATTGTGTCTGTGCAATGAAGTTTTTCTTTGGCTGAAAAAAGGGTAACAGCAGAACTTGATTAAACTGCTTCTAAAATCTGTGAAAGTTGGAAAATCATACTTGGAGTGAAATCCTTAAGGCCCTCGCCTCCTCACATCCTGAATGACGTCATACAGAGACTCTCGCAGACGGTCCCAGAACAAATCTCTAGCATCCGGTTCGTTGGACCACTGTAGGTACGTGCATGTTCTCATCACGGCCACCATATTGTTAGTTAGCTCCCTTGGCGGGATCTCATGAAGGTACACCACTATCATGGCGTCGGCGTTGTCCATCACGTGACGCAGACAGAGAGCCAGCTCGAACTGACACCAGGGACTGCGGGCGAACTCGGTGGAGAAGATCAACATGACCTTTCTGCTGACCTCCAGGCTGTCCGTGATGTTGGCCATGATCTCTTTACCCGGGCGGAAGTCTCGGTCGTGCACGCACAGCCTCAGCCTCATCCGTTCTTCCAGTTCCGGCATGAGGTGCGCGCGCACCCAATCCAGGTCGTCAGAGGCGTAGGACACAAACACGTCGAACTGATAATCCTCGGGACGTACGTGTTCTCTTCCTGCGTTGCCCTGACCTCGGAAAATGTCATACAGCATCGGTCGGATTCTGCGTCGGCAACGACAGAAGGCCAACATGCATGTAATGAAAGCGATGGCCATTGCAGAAATATATATGATGGAAATGTACGCGAACTGACTCAGCATACACGCCTGGTCACTCATGTAGAAAGAGGATATATCCTCACTCGTGGAGTCAGTGAACTCACACGTGAGGTTGTGTCTGGAGTCTTTGAACACGGAAGGTGCTGTATCGATCCATTCCTTCAAAAACATCAGGTCACAGGAGCAAGTAAGGTAGTTCCCACTGATGTCCAGGTGGTGTAATCTATGTCGAGTGTCTTCGTTGAACGTCGCTGCTCGCACCGTCGACAGAAAGTTGTCGCTAAGATCAAGGGACGTGAGGTTGTGGAGAGAGTCAAAAGCGCCATCAGCGATGTCACTAATGTGGTCGTCGCTAAGCGAAAGCGAGGTCAGTTTCTGGAAAATAGCGAACGTTCTCACACTGATTGTAGTTGTATCGAGTGTAATGCCGCAGCAGGACTCCAAAACAAGGTGTTTCAGATCGTGAAGCGAAGCAAAAACCCTGTGGATTTGCTCGTCGTTTATTTGTGAGAAGATTTGACCTCTTATGACAACTGTGGACAGATTCGGACACCCAGCGAATGTATCGTCATGGATGTTTATGCCTTCGGCGGTTAAAGACAAAAGCTCAAGTCTTTCACTCATAAATGCGTACTTATCCGTTGAAATAAGAATATGCGAAATGTACAGCTCGGTCAAACTTGGGAAACGTTTCATAGTGAAGGTGTGTGTGTGTATTTCCTGAAGCGAAACTCGGAGGGTCTTTAACTGAGGCAAGCAGACGTGGTTTGGAATAGACACCACAAACACTTCCATCAAGGTTAACGTCGCCAGTGACGGGAAGAAAGACTCTGCACTGCCGCTTTCACAGGTTGGGGGAAACGAAAATAGACCGTTACTGTCGAGATTCATTTCCTCCAATGACTCTAGTAGCGCCGGTTTGACAGATCGAATTTCGTTTTCAGAAAGCTTCAAACTGCGAAGGGATTTCAAAGCAGAAAAGACGCTCAGATCAAATCCCAAAAGTGATCCAGCCCCAATGCCATTTCCTTGCAGGTTAAGAATTTCCAGCTGGTCCATCAAAAACTTTCGAAAGAGGTCAGAAGGAACAGCGCCGAGTTTGAGATGTACCAGCTCGAGTCTCTTCAGTCCCGGTACAGAGAAAACAGGCGCTAGGGTCGTGTAGGTCAGCTTGTGGTTGTAGTTCAGAAGCAACGTCTCCAGTTTTTCCAGCGGGCGGAAAGCTTCTGAACGTATGACAGCAAGTCCGTTGTGACTCAGGTCCAGCCCGGTGATGTTGGTCACGTTCAGAAAGAAGTCATTACCAATCTCGTGCACCTTGTTGTAGGAGAAGTCCAGAAAAGTGACGCTGTCCGGAAGTTCAGGGACGAAAGTCAGGTTCCCCTGGTTTCTTGAACAATCTGCTGTAGCGTTCATGCACGTGCACTTCCTCTCAAAACAGAACCGGTCTCCACTGGTCGGGAAAATGACTGGAATATCCCCCTCTCTGTATTCTTGATATTGCTGGTCAGCAAAACAGCCTTGACAGAAGCAAGCAACAACACCCATGAGGAATACGCGCGTTCCTACCACACAGGAGAATCCTAAAGCCATTGCTGTTAAAACTCTGACTAGCGCGGGTAATAGTGGTAATCGTATCTCCCTGACACAAGGCGCGTGTAGTCAAGTCCCTGCTGCTGGTCACAATACAGTGTGTCAGTCCAAACCCCACTCTGTAACGTGTGCTACGGAAACTCCAGTTCAGCAACGCAGACGCGTTTCGTATTGCCTGTGGGTCGTTAAAGGTCTGCAATCTCAAGAAAAACAGTGTTTTTTAAACAGCTACCCGACTGAAACCCATATAAATGCCAAGGGCAGCCTGATTTTACAGCTCAGTTTGCGTTTTAACACTGAGCGAGAAAGATCGCGCAGCACTCAACATCCGCTAGACACTGTAGCGATGTGTCTCGCTCTCTGACCAAAAGCACAATGATGTCATGAAAACTCGGGCTCTGGTTTTACACTGTGACAGAGTTGCCTGGATTATGCACAGTCGAAGGGGTCGCAGTTTAAAAAAAAACATCAACAACAACAACAACAACAATAACCACAAAAAACAACACACACACACACACACACACACACACACACACACACACACACACACACACACACAATGTTTGCGGCTTTTTGCTGAGATTGCAGACCTTTAAGTGTGTAACGCACACTATGCAGGCTGATCGAGTGTCATGTGCCGGCAGCTGTCAGGTCATAAAGATCTGCTGAATGCACGAAAAGCTGCATACACTAACAGTGTGTTTTTAAAGCATCGTCGTGCTTGTGCAAATGCAGCATGTGACTACATATCTTGTTTTCGAAGACGTAAACGTGTTTGCCGAAGGCGTACGACCTGTGCACCAAAACCGGTCAGGTGCGTGGGTGTTTTGGGGTTTAACGTCCTTTTCCACCACATAGGGTGATATCAAAGACGGGGCAACGATGACAAAGCCAGCACAAATATTT
Source organism: Batillaria attramentaria (assembly GCA_018292915.2). Taxonomy (NCBI): domain Eukaryota; kingdom Metazoa; phylum Mollusca; class Gastropoda; family Batillariidae; genus Batillaria; species Batillaria attramentaria. Next base: position 17,768 of record JACVVK020000777.1, read on the forward strand.
GGCTCCAGCCGGGATCGAACTCACGACCCGAGCATTAGAAGTCCAACGCTCTACCATTCGACCACCCCGACTCCCCCCGGGTCAGGTGCAACAATTCACAACATCAGAGATCACGCTGACGTAACTATGAAATATGCAAATTGTACGAGCCAGTTGCTAGTTCTAGCCATGCATGTTCATCGATTTTTCGTGGTTTTTTTTCCCCACCCGATAGACGCGTGGGCCTCTTATGAATATGAGAGGTTCCAAGTTTAAAAGAATGGCTGTCATGTTCAGACTGACAGTTATGAATGATCTCTCAGTTTCGATCAGATATGCAGACACAAAACTATCTTTCAAAACAAATTTGAAAACCCACCTCTTCACAGCCTTCAACCAATAACTGTTGCCACATCATCATCTTGCTGGTCATGTGTGTGTGTGTGTGTGTGTGTGTGTGTGTGTGTGTGTGTGTGTGTGTGTGTGTGTGTGTGAGAGCCAGGGGCAGCCCGTGTAAGATGCTGCGCATCATGTGTTTTTAGTTAAATGTATGTGTGGAGGCATGTTGTGTGTTTATGGGTGAGTGAGTGTGTGTTCTTTGTAAGGCGCCCTGAGCTCCAGCGAGAGGGAGGGCATCCTTTAAGTACCCATTTTATTATTATTATTATAAACAGCATAATGGTCTAGTAAGTGACTGTACTCTGAGTTGTGCAGGATGTTTCATTTGTCCTTAAAAATTCCGCGATTGTATTCAGCCTACGGCGAAAACCGGCGCAGTTACACACTTTGTCAGCTATTCGGAAACTCAGTTATACCGTGTGCCTCGGCTTGCGTTCACTTCAGTGTGCTGCTGGACACGGAACGAGACACGTTGCTTCGTGTCAGGTGGGGGAGCCGGCATAGCCGAATTGTAGAGTGTTGGACTCCCAATCCTCGGGTCGTGAGTTCGAATCCCGGCTGGGGTCACATGTTTGTGCCGGCCTTTTTGTCGTTGCCCCGTCTTTGATATGTCCAATACGTGGTGGAAAAGGACGTTGAACTCCCAAACACCCACCCACCCTCGTGTCAGGTGTTGCGTGCCGCTGAGACTTGAAACTGCAATATTTTTCGGTCGATGTTTGTATCGATAAGTGGGTTGTTTCCCTTGGACCACTTGAGAATTCCTTGTAATGGCCTTGTTGCCGATTCTCGTTATAGCGCGTGAACATGCGTGAACGTGCGCAATTTTGGACCGAGACAAGGCTTGATAGACTCGGCATGTGGGCTACTCGACTCACACACGATGCCGCACTACCACTGCGTTGCGATCGGCTGCCAAAATGGCTCGAGCAAATCAGATAAGCAGGAGAAATTCCCAGAGACGGTCTTACCTAATGGTGAGATCGTTCAGTTTGAGCCCTTTTCTTCAAAAGTTTCAAGAAATTTGTGGATAAAAGCGATTCGAAGGCAGAACGCCGACTCGTCTCGGTGGCCTAGCGTGTGCAGCCGCCATTTCGTCGGGAACAAGCGGACAAATTCTGTCCCGGTGCCTACATTGTTTGAACACAATCGTTATGGAACCAAAAATCAAGAAAGAAAGACTTTCATTTCCAAGCAAAAGTTCAGTTCGCACTGATAAACAGCCAAAGTGCTTGAATAAAAATTAGTGGCAAGCCACAAGTCACAGGTCGACTTGACCTTTACACCGCCTACCTCTCGGTTGAAGCGACTGCCGATCTGCTTCAAGGGCTAGAGTGATAAGCTGCGCTTTTGTGTAGCCACATAAACGCACGCCCCTGTCTTTCAGATATTTTTTCAGTTCAGGAACTTTCATTGATTTAATTTTATCGCGAACATCTTCGCCGGTCGAAACGCTCACGTTGCTCGCCATCGCATGCGTAGCCCACCTCAGGTGGACCGTTCGCGTCTCCGGCGCTGGAGAGCACCCGACTCTTCGTAACCGGCAACAGCGGTATTTCCCATGAGGCGCTTTGGGGCTAGAGGATGCAGGACACAGACGCCTATTGATTTATGCACTGTTTGATCTACAAACACGTAGCGGTCTGCATCACAGATTTCACAAAAGACAGGCCAAATTCCCACCCCAGCCCTTACACTGACACCAGATGAACACAAAAAAGCAAAAAAAGGGGCACCTTTCCCAATTCATTTCCAAGATAGCATCACTCTCCACTGCCCACCCCCTCACAGCTCACAGCAGACAGCAGTCCAAGGGACATAACTGCACACGTTGTTTACATGTCAACAAGTCGACAACGAGGCTGCCACCATTCTCATTCTCTCACCTAAAAATACACCAAACATGCACCTTTCCACCCATAACAACGAAAAACCCTTCACTCAATTCCACTCTCCAAAAAAAAAAAAAAAAAAATTCAAAAGCGAAATTTCAATACTTTATGCAAAACAGGTTCCTACAACCCACTTTTTTCGAAATTCTATTGGGCACCTGTGTCCTGCATGCGCACGCAGGTTGTTACGCCATGTTGTCAAGTGTCAAAGTCTGTCTCCATCCCTGCAAATGCAATAAACTGAGTTTCATAGAACTTGAGTCGTGTGAATCCTTGAGTAGCCATCCCAACATCCCGTCCAAAGGCACACTGAAAGAAACAAGTGTTCAAGACCGAGTTTTGTTAGTGCTTCAGACACATTTCTTACTATAATTGTAACACAGCTGACTGCATCGCGTTAGGTTGTGTTGCTGGTTTCAACAGTATATTCAACTGAAACAAGTATACAGTATATAATTATGCCTTCACACAATGGTCACGCGTCAGAGCATAAGGAGTTTTAAAGGTGCTCATTTTTAACCCCAGCAGAGCTTTAACAGTGTAGCTATTTTTAATAACAGCAAACCCACACACATTCCGGGACACATCACGCAATGTTAACTCTTTGTTGACGCGTCTGACTTAATGACACCTAGCGCGGGGGACTGGGAAAACCCTGCTTTCCGTTCAGATCACAGACGTAAAGAGATAGACGCGCCGCCGCACGCTGTCACCGCTGCTTGCGAGTGTCGCTATCGCGGCCATCTTACTAATACCAGAACTCAGAGGATCTGTGTATAGGACGCCTCGTTCGAAATACAAAGTTCTTTAGAAAGACGTCATCAGAAATGTGACGTAAGATAAAGCGGACCAATGCTATGCGCGCTATGTAAACAGCTGATAGCGTCTGGCCAATGCTATGCGCGCTATGTAAACAGCTGGCACTTCCAGGTACTAGCAACATGGCGCGCGGCGGCGTCACTTTTCCGGCACCGCGGTGCGTCTATCTCTATACGTCTGTGGTTCAGATGGCTATACACGTTTCAAGCGTCTGACTGTTGTGCCAGTAACGCGTACACCAGGCTCAGGTTGCTTTTGGTTTCGTTTCCTTGTTGTACCCAACTCTGTACCGTCGGCTTTCACTCCGTTTAGCCTCTGCACTGACCCGAGATCGGCAAACGGAGACCTGCGCTGAGACAATTTTAAGTGATACCTAAGAAGGAAAAAAAAACAAAACCCAAAAATACTCGTTGACAAGGAAAGTGGACAGTTCTGAACAACTTTGAAGTCCCTGTGGTATTTCACAGTGTGCAGAGAAGCGGTGAATTCTGTCAAATTCACCGGCAGAGTACATTTTCAGCCTGTTCCAGACATTACTGTCCGCCTGAGTTGTCACTCTTGTGTACACAGAGCCGCAGCAAGCATGCATTTGCTCTGCCACGAAAAATGCATGCTTGCTGAGGCAAGGGAGACAACTCATGCAGGCAATCCTCTCCGAAACAGGCTGAAAATGTACTGTGCCGGTGAATGCGGCAGAATTCACCGCTTCTCAGCTCACTGTGAAATGGCAAGTTGACCACAAAGTTTTTCACAACTGTCCACTTTCCTTGTCACCGAGTATTTTTGTTTTTTTTCCTCCTTAGGTATAATAATAATAATAATAATTGCATAGGCGCTTTACCAAATTTCATGAATCAGCTCAAAGCGCCGCGAACTGAAACCAACACGCACGATTACGTGAATCACACACATTCTCTCACGCACTGGACATATCACATAAAACACATTACAATCACGTGGGGCGAAGGGTCAGCTCAGCTATTTAAATTTCGGAAATGAGAATTGCATTTATTTTTCAAATTTGGTGAGTTGAACATTTCCAAAGCAGAGCAGAGGGGGAGGAAGCCGGAGTACCCGGAGAGAACCCCCGACGATCGGCCCGAATGAACGGTGCCACATACGAGAAGGAAAAATTCTTTGCCCCGAGTGGGACTCGAACCCATGACCTCTTGCATTGGTGACAAGTCTCTTAACCACTAGACCACCGACCGCCCCTAAAGGTGTCACTTGCCTCGGCGCAGTTCTCGGTTAGCCGATGTCGGGTCAGTGCGAGTTGAAATGCTTTTTGTACAGAGTTGTGTTGTCACTGAACAGGGCAAGTGCAGGAAGGTGAATGTAACGGTGTGAGTAGCTCACGGCCCAGTCATTCAAACACGCCCTTAAAACGCATCTATTCATATCAGCCTTCAGATAAATCTTTCAGCCACGTTACCAACACCAACCCGTTGTTTTTGCAGTGTGTATGTATATGTAGGTGTGTACTGGATGCTAGTATGTATGTAGGTGTCAGTGCTTGTATGTATGTCTGACTGTATGTCTGTGACAAACCGCATTTATGGGGTTTTCATTAATAATGTGTTTGCGGTTTTTAAACAATGTACTTTCATGTGTAGTGCTAGCTGTTAACTAGTGTTTTAGACAGGTAGTACTGTACAGGGGCCGTGGTCACGACGCGAACGCAAATTTCTTTGCGCAAATAGGTTGCGGATCGTAAGTTCGTACGTGGCTACGCGAAAACTATCTCTTCCGCTAGTTGGCCGGTCACGACGCGCACTTACTGGAAACGGTGTCACGTACGGGTTATTTTTAGATAGGTGTGGGACCCCCGGGATTCCCACGGAAAACACCATCACGTGACCTGCACAAATTCTCCTTCCAGCGTGAAGCGTGAAAGAGTAGAGGGGGTGTGTTCACTACAGAGTTTTTGATCGAGTTATGTTTATCTGCCGTAGCGTCAGGTTAAATGCGTGGCATGTATGTGGAGAGTGTGATCAGGAGTGCATGCAGGTCGCATATAGACCGCTCTCTAGCAGTCTCTATCTCAACATTGGACGGACTACAACCAGTAGAAGCATTTACTGCACGTACAAACCGTATGTAGCAGGCTCACTGGCAAGAAAACCAACGGAATGAACCTCAATCAAAGAACAACGAAAAACGAAAGAGGAGAGGATAACAACATCAACAAAACTCACCACATACATGCCACGCATTTAACCTGACTTGCTACGGCAGAGAAACATGACTCGACCAAAACTCTGAATTCGGAACCCGCACATTTCGGGTCCACAACTGACACTGTGTGACAATGAATGAGACCTGCATTGACAGGCATACGATCAAAACGGTGGTGGCTGATCAGTGAGGACTGACCGAGTGCGTTCAGCACTGAACTAGTCCGAAACACACACAACAAATGTTAACCCACAAAAAGGAAACAAATCAACTCACGATGTGTGTACAGCCGGCCATACAGGCCTTTGCATTGCAGGGTGCGTAGTGAACTGAACGCGCCCCCTCTACACTCAAGTCGTCCTACAGAAGATCGCACAATTCCTGCAGGTCTCTCCTCCTAAATCTAAACCTTTGAAGCATGTCCACATCGTCATACAAGTCAAAAGGGTTAGTACGCTCGCGGAACACCCTTTCCCGTCGCAATGCTCTTCTCATTTGCAGTTGGTAAATCAAGCGGGCCGCCATTTTTCAGATTTACGCAAAGGCTACGGCACCTTTCCGACACCCTCCTAGTTGGTGTACAATACGCAAGGGTTTCCGAGCGGCCGTAACTCTGCGCAAACGTCATGACCACCCAATTTTATCACAAATCGTAAGTTACGGACCCTCGCGTGCGTAAATCGGTGGCGGAAAAGTTACGAACGCGTCGTGACCACGGCCCCTGGAGTTTATCTCAGTCTGCCTAACGTTTTCACGTGCGGGAAAATGCCTATGCACGGCTATAGTGTTCGCTGAGTTGTACTCAAAAAGCGAGACTGTTGTAACACAAGTAGACCTGAGTTGTTGTCAGCTTACGAAGTGAGCAATTGCGACAAAGATTGTGCGCAGTCCTACTATTGACCGGTGGAGGGAACAGGTCTTTTTTCCCACCCGGCTTCTTTTGTGTTCCGTATGCCATAGCGCTACAGGTATGTTTGATTTTTGAATATTGTTTGCCTATTTCAAGACCAAGTGGATTGTTTGAATAACTTGATGCTATTATGATGTATATCTGATTTAGTTCTGAATGTTGGACTTCTCAAATGGTTATTCAAATGAGAGAATTTTTGGTAGGATGTTTTGAACTTCATTCTTGTGAGGAATCAGTTGTGAGAATATGGTTTGAGGTTGATGATGATAATAAGTTTGAACTGTTTGATATTGTATGGGTACTTGGTAACTGGAAGGTGAATTTGTTGATAATTTCTGATCTCAATTCATAACCGGAACTTTCGAGATCGATGACAGATGTTATTGTTGTTGAAATGGAACTTTGTTCAGGATCAAAGTTAGTTTATGGAGAAGAAATACTATCCGAGATAATGGTAGTAATTACGGGTTAATATTGTACAGGAACGACGCCGGAGACCCGGTGAGCTGACCGCATAGTATTATGTCCGCCTGATCAGCGTACACGACACCATGTTTGTCTACTATTGTCTGCCCCGTCGTTGTGGAGCTTGAACCCAGCGACCTGTGTGTTTGTCTTCCTTGATGTCACGTGCAGACATCCAGTCGAGCGCCGTGTCAAGGTGGAGCTATCCCTGAGTCTGATGGGGTACACCATCCTCAGCGTATTATCTGTGAAAGTGTCTGCGGCCCAGCATTGTTCAAGTCACTTCTAGAAGAAGTGCTTCCAGTCACTCATTCCAGGAGAAGGTGAATGAAGATTTGAACCCCCAGAATTCCCAGAGGAATCGTCTGGACTCTCATGTACATAGTTTTCTATCCCAAGACCAACAAGTCTTCACCAAATCTACAGCATCGTTTCAACCAAGCTTGTTGAGTTCATCTTGTTTATTTCCCTTTGTTATTCATTTCACATCCAATTGTGTATAGTGGCTTTTGTCCGCGTGTAGTACATTTTGTATTCAGGCACATATCCTTAGAATAACCGAGGTGCTGGTGAAATTGGAGGCTTCTGCTTCTCAGCGGTGGAAATGATTAAGCCTTAAAACTACTTAATTCGTGTGATTGTCTGATTGTTTTCGTGTATAAAAGGTCTCAGTCAAAAGAATAATTATTTGCTTGTGTGTATGAAAGGGAGTGAATGACGTTTGCATGCGTGCCTTTCTGAATGTCTGTGATGTGAAAGCGGAGTGAAAGTGTGAGACCGCCTTACGTTACAGCACCAACAGCGACCATCACTGACACGGCGCAAACGACTTCAATTTTCAACACTACATCAGCAAATTTGACCAGTGAGCGCGGCTTCGTTTCAGGTGGGTTTTATTTTTCATTAAAACTGCCATTCCTTGTGTCTTCTGGTACCACGTTTTCACCCACCCTGAAAGTTTCACTGTTTTGTGCGGGAATGTATATTAATTTTTGGATCCTAGGAAAACACGTTTCATCTTTGAGAGGTAGACATAGGGTACTTACTGTACTAGCTGTTACTTAGCCGTGTCAAATTGTCGTAATCATAAGGTCGGCTGTTTTGGGAGGGTACACACACACACACACACAAACACACACACACACACAAACACACACACACACACACACACACACACACACTGAAAAGAACTCTTTAACAAAAGCATTTTCAGCATCGTATTCTCATTTCTAGGTGTGTTTTTGTTGTCTTGTTTTCGGTTTTTTTTGTGGACAATCTACTCTGGAACTATTTCTATTAACATAATCATAAATGATTTACCATTTCAGGTGAAATCCCGCCCCTTGACTGAATAAAACTGACACTCAGGTTACATCTACTCTGATATCACATTCATCAAATGATGCCAACATTTCACATCGTCTCGATATAATTTATTAGCTAATTCACAAACCACGGGTATTCACTGACATGTAGCAGAAGTTATACAATCGAACCTAAAAGTAAGACATTAGCAAAACTAATTTATGGTTTACGAACTAAAAAGGGTTTCCTGACATCTAACTGAGCGATGACCACTAATGAAATCACACGTTATCCTCACATTGAATTATACCGAGTAAGCTGTCTAACAAAGCCGAGCTTGATTATATGCTAAATCAAACCCATTAACTTATTGTCATTTAGGTTTCAGGCGGTTTCAAGATTCCAGGGCGAAACGAAGGACTTTCACGGGTCTTAGAGTGAGCAGCGTGTATGAACTGCTTGACAAACCTAAAACGACAAAGCCATTGTGAATGACGTGTGACCTTGACCTTATTAGAAGTCATTCAGAAAACTCAGAAACGCAACCATCTTGTGATCTTTGTGGTTGTCATGCACATTTGAAAACGTGATTATTTTTGTTGTACATGTTCATCATGAGCCTGTGACCTTGACCTTAGGAAGGGTGGGTGGGTGGGTGTTTGGGGGTTTAACGTCCTTTTCCACCACATAGGGTGATATCAAAGACGGGGCAACGATGAAAAAGCCAGCACAAATATTTGGCCCCAGCCGGGATCGAACTCACGACCCGAGCATTAGAAGTCCAACGCTCTACCATTCGACCACCCCGGCTCCCCTGACCTTAGGAAAGGAGAGGTCGTTCAAAAACGTAACACTTCAGTAGTATGAACACTTTTTCACTTCACTTCCTTGACATAACCTCCTAAAAGCATCCGTGCGGAGGATGAGAAGTCAGTCTACTGGAAAGAGAGAGAGAGGGCAAAACATGGCGCTGTAGGTTTCAATGGCCTAAAGTGACAAAGAGTAAAACGGTCTAAATCAAACTGTAAACCTCATCTTTCCTTTCTGGTTAATCGTCCCACGTTTATTTTCGCCCATTCCTACATGTATTGACATAATTGGTATGTTATTCACGCTTTTTAAATGTTCTTTATAGTGTGTAGTTTCATTTAAGTATGGACTCATTGCTATTTCTGTTGTTGTATATGGGACACTGTGTGTGTGTGTGTGTGTGTGTGTGTGTGTGTGATTTAGGTAGACATTACTGGAATAGATACTAGTAGAATTAGCAACGGCAGGTATGAAAATTGGCTGTTTTACGTTAATTACCTCTACCGTTGGAAAATAAAGTTTTCTTGATTCTTGATTCTTTCTACAGGCTCACCTTAGGCCTGCCCATGTGACCAGGGCCGAAAATCACCGAATGGAACACATGATGTTCTATCATTTTGTTTTGTTTGTTTGCTTGTTTGTTGGGTTTTTTTGTTTGTTTGTTTGTTTGTTTTTGTTTTGTTTTGTTTTTTCTTTCACTTGGTATCAGAAGTACTGTGAGTGGAGAGTGCATCACATTACTGAAACTAATTCCGTTCATATAATAAAAATGTGTTTATGACATCTTTTTGCATTGGACGTGTGTGGGTGGGTGGGTGAATGGGTGGGTGGGTGAGAGAGAGGGAGAGAGAAAGAGAGAGAAAGAGAGAGAGACTCACACAGCAAACAACAACAGAAACAGGAGACGTGGTTAATGTAGACCCCATACGATCACACTGCTCGACGTATTTTCATTTCGAACCGTTTCAACGCTGTGTTTTCTTTCAAATCATACCAAAATATCGAGTCCCACCCACTTATACCCCCCTGTTTGTAAACTCCGTTTGGATTGCTGTACCCACAGGCGCTGTACCACCATCCTCCCCCACCGTACAAATCTGCGCAGTTGACGTCATTTCTGTCGTCATTGTCGCGGTCGTAAGTCGAAAACTTGTGACCACCAATGGAAAGACTGTCTCCTGAAAAAAAAGGGAAAAGAAAGCAGACGTTGAAAACGATTATGTCTGAAATAAAGGTCTGCAATGCCGTCCAAAAGCCGAGAAAAAGTTTGGTAACAAAACAATAACGACAACAAAGTCTAATGCGACTTTGTACAGTGCACAGGCAACTCAGTCACACTTGCACAGTTCCCATCGCTTTGGATATCCTTGAATATAAAGTCCTAGCCACACACACACACACACACACACACACACACACACACACACCTGCGTTGCCATTGTAACCTTCGACATGCAGCCGGTATTCGTAAGAGACTCCATCAACGATGAACTTGTTATATTTGGCGTAAGACGTGTTTTCAGTAAAGTCCGTCATGTCTATTCGGAGCGACATAGTTGTCTGTGAGGTAAGGTAGTGCATCGTCTTCAGTCCTGTGGAAAAAAGGATAGGACCTTTGTTACGAATCTTGCACGCTACTAGCGCCATAATTTCTGTGTGAATGATTTGCCTACACGTTCTTGTTACATTTCTTCATAATATGATATAACTAGCTGATGTACCCTTCGCCCGGGGCTGGTGATGTGATCTGTCTTGTAAGTGTTTTCTGGTTTCACTGTTTGGCAATGCGTTGTCGAAAAGGACGATAAACTCCGATTTCCCGAGATTTTTTTCCCGCCGTAATGTTTCTGGCTTCTCACTGAGTACAGCTACCAATTTTGATCGCGATTTGAGAATTCTAAATTGTGTTCTCTCGGTCTCCTTGCTCGGCGATACATGGTGGAAAAGGACGTTAAAGTCCCATTTTTCTGTGGTTGTTTCCACGATAATGTTTCCACGATAATGTTTCCAGGGTTTTCCTGAGTACAGCTACCAATTTTGATCTCGAGTCTGAGTTCGGTTTCATTGCGTGCAGAGATCGACACACAGACACTGTTCATATCATATCATATCATATATCATAGTTCGGGTAACCCAGGAGTGATCGGGGAAGTCACATCCTGGGTTAGGGATCCAAGTGAACAAAAGTTTTGGTAGCTACATCTTTTGCGTGGTGGCTAAGCACAGGAAAACGTCAGGTTAATGTGAGAAAAATGGCAGCGTACCTAAGCTGTACGATGATGTTTACTAGCTGAGCTTGACTGAAGTTAGAATGGGATCCCCTATGGCGCACGGCAAACCTCACCTCGCAGTGTTAGCGCTGGACATTTTCCACTGAGACACGCACGCACTGTAGCTTGTAGGGGTAAGGTGTATATATTTTCATGGAGCGTTATTCAGCGTCAATTGTGTCCTGTCATTATATAAATATTGGTCCAGCCACCACAGAGATATTAATGTGTTGATTTTTCCCCTATGGTTGGATCCATGACCCTCGATTACAGGAGAGGGACATCATATCATATCATATATCATATCATATCATATCATATCAAAGATTCAACCTCAACAAAGATACAGAGTAAGCCATTTTATCATCCATAGCGACTTCTTTTTCTTTTTCTTTGATCTCTCCTGTGTAATAAGTGTCCGTATTACTGTACTAGTACTTGTAAAATCATGTGACACAGAGCACGACATCACATGACAATCAGGCATGGTTCCCTGCAAAAAGGTTCTTTCTTTCAGACAGAAAGAACAAAGATACAGCCTTTTTGGCCAAAAAAGAACAACAACAACAACAACAACAACAAAAAAAAAACCCAAAAAACCATCGTCATCGATGAGCAAGTACATGTATTACTATTCCTCGGGCAGAACTCGCTCCCGATGTCAACACCATCGACGACGAAACATTTTGACTCGGCATATCGGTGTTTCCAACTTCATAAACTCGTTTTACAAGTACAAAACAACAGTAGCCTGTACCTAGCAAGCAATCCTTATTCAAATTTCGGACAGTTTTAACCAATACTTATCAAAAGTCGTTCTCAAAAAGTTCAATCGAAGCTGGCGTCTCACCGACATGTTGATTTGCGTCTTGGATCAAAATACTCGTCGGTATCCCACAGCTTGATGGGGAATAACTGCTAAAACATATTCATATCATATTCATGGTCATTTCAAAAGCAGTGTACAACCGTCTGTACTTGTATTGTGAAAACGGTTGCTAAACCTTACTAACCTAAGTGATATACCCTGGAAAACTATTGAACACGTTCCATCAAGTTTCATCTGCCCTCACCCACCTAGCCATAACTCCCCAGGAGGGCTTCCGAAACCTTCTTCGTATTCTGTCCAGTTGCGCCGGAAATCCACTGTGCCATCGAGCCTCCTCTGGATGACCTGTGACAAGAACATGGGTGGATGTTTGAGGTTTAACGTCTTTTTTTCTTTCCTTTTTTTTTTACCACATAAATTGTAATATAAAAGACGGGGCAAGAGAAAAACGCCAGCATAAATATTTGGTCGCCGCCGGGATTCGAACTTACGACATTGAAAGTCCAATGCTCTGCTGCTCGGCTGTGCCGGCTTCTAGGTAAGAACATATTAAAAAAAAAAAGCTTCTCGAATCGTTCTGTCTCTATAACACCATTTTATTAAAAGAGTTATCTTTCATTTGGTCAAAGAACACACGGCGATTGGGTCGGTTGGCTTGGGCTTCACCGCCCATTCCTGCCTCGTAAGTAACGCGGAATAACGCTGTCAGGGTGAAGATGGTCCCACGTTATATATATATAATAGGAACAAAGGCGTTACTAAAGCCGAAAACATGCGCTCAATCAGGTCAATTTGAAAGTAGGGGAAGTAAGTAAAGCTGAGAGCGCTCCCTAGATCTAGGAGGTGTGTGCTTTGTATGCCATTGGACAAGTCCGCCTTGCCCTATATTGGCTACAAGCCACAATGGGAGGTGGGGGGGGGGGGGGGGGGGGAGGGGGAGGGGGAGACCTACCATCCTACCGCTGAAACGTCTAACAGATCTAAGGGTATCTCACCATTCATAGTGCCCCCATTCCCCTCCCACCGGGAGGAAAATGGTCGGTACGACCAAGGCCATATGAATTGGTGATTTTAGCCGCTCACGACCATGGTTTCGGGTCAATGGGACCCTCATCAGGTGAGCATGCGGCGATACCCACGAGGGCTGCAGCGTCCAACCAGCACTAAAAGGCTGCCCCAGAATAATCTGGTGCGTCTCCAGTACTAGCAGACGTTGCTACCCTAAAGCTCTGCAAGAGGTTTCAGCGGAAAAAGACTAAATAATTTAGAAGGAGCAACTGCCTAGGTGTAATGTCATGTAATTACATTTAATATAGAATAGGAACAAAGGCGTTACTAAAGCCGAAAACATGCGCTCAATCAGGTCAATTTGAAAGTAGGGGAAGTAAGTAAACCTGAGAGCGCTCCCTAGATCTAGGAGGTGTGTGCTTTGTATGCCATTGGACAAGTCCGCCTTGCCCTATATTGGCTACAAGCTACAATGGGAGGTGGGGGGGGGGGAGGGGAGGGGGTAAATGGTCATATATATATATATATATATATATATATATATATATATATATATATATATATATATATATATACTGACTTTACAAAACGAACAAAGTCATGCTGGCTCCACACATCCCCGAAAGAGTTTAGAAATGGATGAATCCACGTTGAATAACTAGAAAATACACTCCTTGAAAACTGTGAACAACTATTATTATTAAGAAAACATGGATCCCAAATTTTCGGGCCCTCCGCGGGTCCTTCATCAGGGGAATACGAAATACAAAATACAAAATAAATGAAAGAAATTCCATCCTTATAAGAGATTCCATCCTTATGTTCTAGAAAAGGATCCTCTTACCAAGACGGAGCATGGTGGCTAGATCTTTCCTGGTGTTGAGGCCAGAAAAGATGGTGCCTAAATTACACTGCCACCATATCTCCCTCTTGATGAGGTCCTTTTCTTGCTCCACTCGTTCTATTGCAAAAATGGTGAGGAAGTGGAGCTGAGGGTCAGCTGCATGTGGGTTCTGACAGACATGGGCGGCTAGCTGGCATTTCGTAACTTTGCCAGTTTTGATATCGCTCTTAAACCATAGTAGAAAAGAAGGGGGAAAAGGGGCATTATGAAAAATTCATGCGCGATGCTCCCCGTGATGGGGGTACACCGGTCACAGCGGGAAGTTCCGATGCCAAAATGGCAGAGAGAGAGAGAGAGAGAGAGAGAGAGAGAGTAAACAATAACCACTTATGGCAGCTTGATACGCTAAGCCTTGCTATTGACAGCTGTTCAACTCGCCCTATTTTGGTGCACTTTCACTATAAACATAGGCATCTGCAACATAATATACGGCGACGGCCTTTACTCGTGCAAGCCGGGCACTAGGTGGGTGCCAGTGGTGTAGGTTCCGTTACAAGTGCAAATACGGTACTGCATTGAATTAGATTGCTACATTGTTTGCTACATTTCCCGCTACATTGTTTGCTACATTTCCCGCTACATTGTTTGCTACATTTCCCGCTACATTGTTTGCTACATTTCCCGCTACATTGTTTGCTACATTTCCCGCTACAGTGTTTGCTACATTTCCCGCTACATTGTTTGCTACATTTCCCGCTACATTGTTTGCTACATTTCCCGCTACATTGTTTGCTACATTTCCCGCTACAGTGTTTGCTACATTTCCCGCTACATTGTTTGCTACATTTCCCGCTACAGTGTTTGCTACATTTCCCGCTACAGTGTTTGCTACATTTCCCGCTACATTGTTTGCTACATTTCCCGCTACATTGTTTGCTACATTTCCCGCTACATTGTTTGTTACATTTCCCGCTACAGTGTTTGCTACATTTCCCGCTACAGTGTTTGCTACATTTCCCGCTACAGTGTTTGCTACATTTCCCGCTACATTGTTTGCTACATTTCCCGCTACAGTGTTTGCTACATTTCCCGCTACAGTGTTTGCTACATTTCCCGCTACATTGTTTGCTACATTTCCCGCTACATTGTTTGCTACATTTCCCGCTACAGTGTTTGCTACATTTCCCACTACATTGTTTGCTACATTTCCCGCTACAGTGTTTGCTACATTTCCCGCTACATTGTTTGCTACATTTCCCGCTACAGTGTTTGCTACATTTCCCGCTACATTGTTTGCTACATTTCCCGCTACAGTGTTTGCTACATTTCCCGCTACAGTGTTTGCTACATTTCCCGCTACAGTGTTTGCTACATTTCCCGCTACATTGTTTGCTACATTTCCCGCTACAGTGTTTGCTACATTTCCCGCTACAGTGTTTGCTACATTTCCCGCTACAGTGTTTGCTACATTTCCCGCTACATTGTTTGCTACATTTCCCGCTACAGTGTTTGCTACATTTCCCGCTACATTGTTTGCTACATTTCCCGCTACAGTGTTTGCTACATTTCCCGCTACATTGTTTGCTACATTTCCCGCTACAGTGTTTGCTACATTTCCCGCTACAGTGTTTGCTACATTTCCCGCTACATTGTTTGCTACATTTCCCGCTACATTGTTTGCTACATTTCCCGCTACATTGTTTGCTACATTTCCCGCTACATTGTTTGCTACATTTCCCGCTACATTGTTTGCTACATTTCCCGCTACAGTGTTTGCTACATTTCCCGCTACATTGTTTGCTACATTTCCCGCTACAGTGTTTGCTACATTTCCCGCTACAGTGTTTGCTACATTTCCCGCTACAGTGTTTGCTACATTTCCCGCTACATTGTTTGCTACATTTCCCGCTACATTGTTTGTTACATTTCCCGCTACATTGTTTGCTACATTTCTCACTACATTGTTTGTTACATTTCCCACTACACTGTTTGCTACATTTCCCGCTACATTGTTTGCTACATTTCCCGCTACATTGTTTGCTACATTTCCCGCTACAGTGTTTGCTACATTTCCCACTACATTGTTTGCTACATTTCCCGCTACAGTGTTTGCTACATTTCCCGCTACATTGTTTGCTACATTTCCCGCTACATTGTTTGCTACATTTCCCGCTACAGTGTTTGCTACATTTCCCGCTACAGTGTTTGCTACATTTCCCGCTACATTGTTTGCTACATTTCCCGCTACATTGTTTGTTACATTTCCCACTACATTGTTTGCTACATTTCCCACTACATTGTTTGTTACATTTCCCACTACACTGTTTGCTACATTTCCCGCTACATTGTTTGCTACATTTCCCGCTACATTGTTTGCTACATTTCCCGCTACAGTGTTTGCTACAT
This sequence comes from Batillaria attramentaria, assembly GCA_018292915.2. Lineage (NCBI taxonomy): Eukaryota > Metazoa > Mollusca > Gastropoda > Batillariidae > Batillaria > Batillaria attramentaria. The sequence goes on from JACVVK020000777.1 coordinate 33,879, forward strand.
TTCCCGCTACAGTGTTTGCTACATTTCCCGCTACATTGTTTGTTACATTTCCCACTACATTGTTTGCTACATTTCCCACTACACTGTTTGCTACATTTCCCGCTACATTGTTTGCTACATTTCCCGCTACAGTGTTTGCTACATTTCCCGCTACAGTGTTTGCTACATTTCCCGCTACATTGTTTGCTACATTTCCCGCTACATTGTTTGCTACATTTCCCGCTACATTGTTTGTTACATTTCCCGCTACATTGTTTGCTACATTTCCCGCTACAGTGTTTGCTACATTTCCCGCTACATTGTTTGCTACATTTCCCGCTACATTGTTTGCTACATTTCCCGCTACATTGTTTGTTACATTTCCCGCTACAGTGTTTGCTACATTTCCCGCTACATTGTTTGCTACATTTCCCACTACATTGTTTGCTACATTTCCCGCTACATTGTTTGTTACATTTCCCGCTACATTGTTTGCTACATTTCCCACTACAGTGTTTGCTACATTTCCCGCTACAGTGTTTGCTACATTTTCCGCTACATTGTTTGCTACATTTCCCGCTACATTGTTTGCTACATTTCCCGCTACATTGTTTGCTACATTTCCCGCTACATTGTTTGCTACATTTCCCGCTACATTGTTTGTTACATTTCCCGCTACAGTGTTTGCTACATTTCCCGCTACATTGTTTGCTACATTTCCCGCTACATTGTTTGTTACATTTCCCGCTACATTGTTTGCTACATTTCCCGCTACAGTGTTTGCTACATTTCCCGCTACAGTGTTTGTTACATTTCCCGCTACATTGTTTGCTACATTTCCCGCTACAGTGTTTGCTACATTTCCCGCTACATTGTTTGCTACATTTCCCGCTACAGTGTTTGCTACATTTCCCGCTACAGTGTTTGCTACATTTCCCGCTACAGTGTTTGCTACATTTCCCACTACATTGTTTGCTACATTTCCCGCTACAGTGTTTGCTACATTTCCCGCTACATTGTTTGCTACATTTCCCGCTACATTGTTTGCTACATTTCCCGCGCAGGGAGGTCTTATTATCTAGCACGGACTCCACTGCCAGCGTACAGATAGTAGCTATTTAACGATAGTGCTACCATACACGCTGTTATTTGTCTCAGCAAGACCATAATGGCTAGACTGTATGTGTTTGTTAATTTTGTGGAGGTCATGCTGAATGAAGCACGCATTTCTACAACACGGGGCACGGTAGTTCTCCCTGCTTCGTGAACTGTTAACTTTGATTCAGCGACTTTTACGAGTATGTTTCAGCTATCTGATTTGAGAAAACAAAGTCACAAGTCAAGCAACCAATCAAACAAACAAACAAGCTGCACTCAGTCCGATGCGGAGTTTCTCATGTCGCCGACAAATGCCCAAACTCTGCATTTCGTCTCTTTGTATGAAGTAAAGAAGGCCTATTTCATCGTTTAGATTATCAGAAATCTCAAACAAATAAATTCTTCTGCGATTACGACTTTGCTTTTGTAATGATTACGTAAACCCGTGATTTCGTCATGACGTAAGGACGTAACTGAAAATAAGAGGTCTTACCATCCAGCCCCCTCCGTCCGTTTCTTGGTCGCAATACACACCCTGGGAGGCCTCTCCATGCAGATATAGCTGAAAGACGCCACTTGAAGTAGAATACCTAAGAACATCTTCACAGCTTGTGAATCGTGCTGCAGGTGGCAAGGTTTGTGATGTCTTAGTTGGGGCATGATCTGTGTCGTGAATGCCTTGGCAAAAGAACAAAAATTCTTTGTGCGAATGCATGGTTGACTTGGTACGGTTTGCACGTTTTACAATCTGAGAGGAAAGGTTTAGTCTGACCTCAAAACCGTTAATAAAGCTGTATTGGAGATACGCATGGAAAGCATTATCGCACGGTCTTTGCTTATTATCATTTGCATGTTACTTAGGAGGCTGGTGCGCCTATAGCCTATATACCTATCTGTGGAAGTGTGTGGTCAAATGGTAAACAATCAGGTACTAGGTGTTTATGGTTGAAAAATATAGAGTCAGTGGAAAAAAAAATGTTGGTCGGGTAATCGGAAAGAAACTTTACATTTTCGTTTAGCTTTTAGTCTGTTTTGGTAAGGGTGAGTTCAGTCATGCGAGGAGATAGTGTTTTAACACTGTACATGGCTAATTAAAACAGCCACAAAACACCTTATTATGACTGTCCTGGAAAATCCTCTAAGCGAATGCAATTTTGCTTTAAAAGACACTATGTAATGATTTTTTTCTCTTTGTGTAAATGGTTGCAACATGACATTTTGCAACCTATCGTTGGTATTTGCACACACACACACACACACACACACACACACACACACACACACACACACACACACACACATTACCGTGTGTGTGTGTGTGTGTGTGTGTGTGTGTGTGTGTGTGTGTGTGTGTGTGTGTGTGTGTGTGTGAGAGAGAGAGAGAACAACCGAGAAAATTCTGGAAAAGGAATATTCTCACCCTGCTGAGCAACCACCTTTTGCCTATATTTTGACTGTTGAATAGGTGGGAAAGTGTGTGTATCAGGTGCAGAGAGAGAGAGAAAATGACAGTGACAGTGACAATGACAAATGCTTCATTCAGTGGAGGCTAGTAGCCCATGACTGAAGGGGGAACAGTGCACACACACGCAGTCGCAATGCACATACATATTACACAATAGCACATCTCTAGCACAAAGCACAGTATATATATAGAACATCGGTACCATGTCTGCATACAATAATACAGGTATACCGCCATTGCTGTCAACTACTGAAGTACTACAACTAAAGCTACGAGTACGGAAAAGAAAACGAGGGCGAAAAAGAAAAAAAAAATCAAAAGTGCCCACATGCTCACGCACACGCGCGCACACACACACACACACACACACACACACACACACACACACACACACACAGCCAGCACTGAAAACAAATTAATTGACATCCTGATGAATACACAGTGGGGAGAACAATATGCGAAAACAAGTATGCGGTTATGATGGTAGAAAATGTTTTCCTAGAGAGAGAGAGAGAGAGTGAGAGATTCTGGACGTGACCTACTTGCAGTACAGTTAGCCTCAAGATGCTGAGTCAGGTCAGCGTTTGAACCCTGTCTGAGGGCGGACATCTCCTGCTGATGTCTGTTCTCCATGGATGTCATTTCCTGTTGATGTCTCTGTTCCATTGCTGTTATGTTCTCTTGCAGAGCCGACATCTCCTGTTGATGTCTGTTCTCCATGGATGTCATTTCCTGTTGATGTCTGTGTTCCATGGATGTCAAGTTCTCTTGTAGAGCCGACATCTCCTGTTGATGTCTGTTCTCCACGGATGTTATGCGCTGTTGGAGAGCGGCGATCTCTTGCTGATGTCTGGCTTCCGTGACAACGAATCTCGCCTCTGCTCCATCAACGCTGACTGTGGCGCCACGCCGTAAAGGGGAGTCACTCTTCACACACAAGCTGGCGGCAGAGTTGTCGGCGATGTTACAAGTGTATTCGCCACTGACGACGGGGTTGGGAACGGTGAGTATGAAGGACCCGTTACTGTGAGAAGTACTCGGTAAACTCTGTAACGATGGCGTCTGTAAAACAATAAACAGCAGACTCGTAGATTATCATCACCATCATCATCGTCGTCGTCGTCATCGTCATGGTATCGCCGTCAAATTATTTATCGTCGTCATTTTTTGACTCACGTGTGTAACAAAGCGAGTATACCTTAGAGCCTTCTGTCGTCTGTCATCCGTCGTCTGTCGTCTGTCGACTGCTGTCTGTTTGTGAAACTTTTAACACAGGCATTCTCAGGAACTATCAACGGTTGAAACCCCAATTTTGGCACAATGGTAGCTGGCGACAAGTCCTTTCTAAGCATTTCATCTGGCAAAAAGTCAAGATCGTGCTAAGAAAGAAAGTCATCCTGACTAAAATCAGTTAAAGTCTGCAAACTTGATGTGTCAGAAAAAAAAAATAGTTTCCTGGGAAATGGTTAAGAATGAATATTGAAAACATCAGTTTCTTGTCTCACTATTTCCACCTCTAAATTGTACTGTTATCATCAATGATTTAACAGAAAACAAAAGCAGAAAAGAAAAAGAAGAGAGAGAGAGAGAGAGAGAGAAGGGTGGGTGGGTGGGTGTTTAGGGGTGTAACGTCCTTTTCCGCCACAGAGGAGACAGAGAGAGAGAAAGAAATGAACAGTATTCTGTTCATCATTTTAAACTGAAAGGAAACAACTCATCAATATCAAGAAATAACGCCCGGAAGGGAGGTAATCATATAACAGTTTAGAAGTTACTTCCCCTCTTCGGGCTATACTGGAAGATTTTTCTACTGACAGTTTCTTGTGTTTGAAATGTCTACACACGTGAGTCAATAATGGTTTTGCTGTGTTGTGTTCGCTCCTAGTTTACCTTCCACACAACGGCCGCCTTGGATTCCCACACAGTGTGGAAGATCCCACAGGCCAGTTGTATGTTGAACTCTTGAGTGGAGGTGTTGTACACAGCTTCAGGCAACATCTTGATATGTAGTTGTCCGTCAGTAGTCAGAGAGGCATCTACCGACAGGAAGAAAAATGCACGTTAAAAGCCCTCTTCATCTATCAAAATTTTTTTGGTCCGTTAATTTGTTTCACATGATCAAACGGACACTTTGAAACAGTTGATTACATTTGAGTATTTTGTTCCGTATACTAAATCTCTATTGTGGACAAAAGGGTGGGTGTTTGGGAGTTTAACGTCCTTTTCCACCTCATACGGGTGATATCAAAGACGGGGCAACGATGAAAAAGCCAGCAAAATATTTGGCCCCAGCCGGGATTCGAACTCATGACCCGAACATTTACTGTGGACAAAAATCTGATGGCTGGGGCCAAATATTTGTGCTGGCCTTTTTTTCGTTGCCCCGTCTTTCATATCACCCATACGTGGTGGAAATGGACATTAAACTCCCAAGCACCCACCCACCGACCAACTCCTAAAAGTTTCATAATCCTCGGCTAACTGCAGGCGCACCAGACACTGGTCCAAAAGGGGGGGGGGGGGGAGGTATTTCTGGACAAACCACCACTGTGACTGATTGTGCGTGATTCAGCCTTCCTGACACCATAACTGACTGTGCGTGATTCAGCCCATCTAACACAACTACTGTAACTGATTATGCGTGATTCAGCCTACCTGACACTACCACTGTAACTGATTCTGCGTGATTCAGCCTACCTGACACTACCACTGTAACTGATTCTGCGTGATTCAGCCTACCTGACACTACCACTGTGACTGATTCTGCGTGATTCAGCCTACCTGACACCACTACTGTAACTGATTCTGCGTGATTCAGCCTACCTGACACCACCACTGTAACTGATTCTGCGTGATTCAGCCTACCTGACACCACCACTGTAACTGATTCTGCGTGATTCAGCCTACCTGACACTACCACTGTAACTGATTCTGCGTGATTCAGCCTACCTGACACTACCACTGTAACTGATTCTGCGTGATTCAGCCTACCTGACACCACCACTGTGACTGATTATGCGTGATTCAGCCTACCTGACACCACCACTGTAACTGATTCTGCGTGATTCAGCCTACCTGACACTACCACTGTAACTGATTCTGCGTGATTCAGCCTACCTGACACTACCACTGTAACTGATTCTGCGTGATTCAGCCTACCTGACACCATCACTGTAACAGTCTGCACCTCTGTGATGACAGATCCGTGCAGGTTCACGTTGACGTGAACGGAGTAGATTCCGGCGTCCGTCACAGCCACGTTCTGCAGACGTATGCCGGCGATGGGGATGTACTGCACGTGCACTGGGGACCCGGGGGCAGGGAAAAAACTGCCCATTACAAGTGTCGCCAGCACGACCTCGTCACCTCCTGCACACAGGTAGGGTTTGATTTTTGTAGTGATGATGGTGGGGTTTCTGGTACATCTACAACTTGCACAAGCATTTACATAATTATATGCAGATTCTAGGGTGTAAGACCTACACTGATTATCAGCTTATTGAATGGACATGTGTGTAAATAAGCACTGAGAGATACAGGCTCTTGTGTGTGTGTGTGTGTGTGTGTGTGTGTGTGTCTGTGTGTGTGTGTCTGTGTGTGTGTGTCTGTGTCTGTGTGAATGTGTGTATATCTGCGCCTGCCTTGATGGTGTCTTTATTGGATGTTGTCATTAGCTGTTTGTCACTTGCTGGAAAATCCCAAAACCAGAAATAAAAAACACTTGCACAAGCATTGTCACGTGTCATGGACTGGTGATCCAAAGTGTGTTTCTTTTTCAACGATTATTGCAGCACCAAGCGGGTACGTATAGCGTAGTTTTGTTGTTGTTGTTGTTGTTGTTGTTGTTGTAAACGATAGACTAACGCAATATTCCACTTCAGAAAAGGTACCATACATCCAACCAGATGTGTTTGTTAAACACCTAAGACAGATTTCAATCAGAATATCATAATAGACGGGTGAGATGGCTTCAAACCGAACAGGGAAGATACTGAAATGAAGTGCTAGCAGCATTTAGGACATTGCTTCTGGCACACCAAACGTAAAACACACGTAAAGGACTAGACATTTAATAATAATAATAATAATAATAGGGCGCCTGTCCCCGGGAAACGAGCTCTAGGCGCCTTACAATCTAAAACCGAAGTAAAAAAAAAATTCACTCAATGTACACTACGTAAGAACAACTAAAAAAGTAAAAGAGCACACACACACACACACACACACACACACACACACACACACACACACACACACACACACACACACACACACAATACCAGTGATAAAACCCAAAACAAAAGGAGATTGGGATGAGCCAGATAACACCTTAAAAGATAGCAGTGGTGAGGAGCTAAAAGTAAGACTGACACTATAAGACTTGCATATGATGCCACCTTTGCGCATTTTGAGATCACAGCTCATAAGTATGATCGCGCAGATCATGCAGTCCAGATACTTTAAAAACAAGTGTGTCTTAAGATTAGATTTACAGCGGTTTTATTTTACAACGATTATGAATAGTCAAGCAGTACAGGGAACATATTCAAAGTGATACACACTTCTCAAACGGAAAATCAACCGTGGACAGACTTGACTGCACAACCCATAGCTAAATGTTATCTCTCCTGACACACTCTCAGTGTCAAATCCATAGATAACTGACTTCCCCCCCCCCCACCCCCCCCCTGTGTAAAACAGTTCGCGTGTACCACACACGGGGCTCATTCGTGTCATGTAGTTGTGGGCCCGGTATAGGAGGGTGGGTGGGTGTTTGGGGGTTTAACGTCCTTTTCCACCACATAGGGTGATATCAAAGACGGGGCAACGATGAAAAAGCCTGCACAAAGATTGGGCCCCAGCCGGGATCGAACTCACGACCCGAGCATTTGAAGTCCAACGCTCTACCATTCGACCACCCCAGCTCCCCGCCCGGTATAGGAAACAACGCAGTTAGTGCAAAGTGTTATCAGCCGGTCCTCATTGAAATCTCCACAAGGATACATGGCAGATAGTGCATCCAAGAAGGCAGTAATAACAGTAACAGTAATAATTGCGAGGTCATGCCAACTTTGCAGGTTCGATCCCGGCCAGTGAGCAGGGTTTGGATATTTCCGAATCCTATTTGAGTGAATAATAATAATAATAACACAGAGCCGTAGCACAGCTCCTAAAAGTGCTCCGGCCATAAAAAATAAATATAAAGGTACGGTCCCTGGCCATTATGTTCTCCTCAACTTCAATGGAAAACAAAAGAATTACTTGTTACTTGTTTGAACGGGGAAACGCACGTTAAAATTTAAAATATTTTGATGAAGAGGCTTTATGTTGGAAGAACTTTTGCTTTAGAAACCCTCCTGGCTGTACTCATGAAGACGAGGTTTTTTTGTTTTGTTTTTTTGGGGGGGGGTTTTGGGGGCCAAAAAGTGGTCCGGCCATGGCCGGAGTGGCCGGTAGGGCTGCTACGGCCCTGTACATAGCTTTTATAGAGCGCTGTTCTCCAACTTCCAACGACTCGCTGTGCTTTACATGCAGACTCGACTTTTGTTACTTATCTTGGTTTCTTCTACATAACACGTACTTCGGTTGAGCACCACCCAGGACATGTCCGCCCTAGTAAATGTGTAAAGTTCGTTTGAACAGTGTTGACAATAGTGAGACGCCATGAAGTATAAAGTGTGAAGAAAAACGTCCCTCATGCCCAGGGTATATAACAACACAATGTCGATGTACAATACGATGTGTGGAACCTTACCTTCAGTTTCAGTTTGTCATCGTAAATATATCGTAGAAATACTTTCATGCTGAGCCATGCTGTTGAGGAATATGAATACATAAACAGAGAGAGCCGGTTGAATGAATAGACTACTTCACTAGGCAAGCCCCTTTGCCGAGTATTGGAAAATAACACAGTATGCCCATGACTTCATTGTATGAAAAGGGGTGATTTTTTAAAATTATTATTATTATTTTTACTTTACTTAACCCTTTCGGGAAATTCGGGATGCCTCCCCCGGGGGAAACTCGTCGCCGTGGTGCAGCGCCACCCCATACCTATCCTATATATTTTACAATTTTGCTGGGGGAGGAAAGCCGGATAACCCGGAGAGAAACCCCCGATGAGCAGCCCGGTAGCCAGGAGAAACCGTTATCGCTAAATCCGACGCGCTACCTATTAGACCACCGCTCACCCCCCCCCCTCTCTCTCACACACACACACACACACACACACACACACACACACACACACACACACACACACACACACACACACACACACACACACACACACACACACACACACACACACAAGATGAAAGAGATTTACGTAATGGTTTTGTTCCTCAAATGACGTCAATGGAATTACTGCTCTCTTTCCATACTTCACTCGTATCAAACCACACGTGCTTCCCTTGTTGTTTGCCAGACCATGCCATGTGTCATGCTCATTATGCCGCAGGACGCGATTGGCTCAGTTTTGGGGGCTCGATCTTTTTGATTGACATGAGTGGGGTCGTCTATTGTTTTAGTACTGAAAGTGTCCACAAAAGACATTCACCAGAGTCTGGTGTGTGGCGCCATTCCACGTTGATTAGATGCTCTGCCGCTGACGTGGAATAATTCCACGCCAACGTCACATCCTGTCCGCTGCATGCTGGGACGGTTGATCCATTGGCAGGGGCCTTGGCTGATGACGTCCACTGAAATGCTACTGATGCTGCAGGAGAGAAACGTCAGGACCCGTATAGTGATGGGAATACAGACATATTATTTCACAAACAGTGAACACTTGTAATGATAATAATAATGATAATAATGATGGTGAATCACACACATTCTCTCACACACTGGACATAAACACATTACAAACACGTGATGCGAAGGGTCAGCTCAGCTATTTAAGTTTCGGAATTTAGAATTGCATTTTTTTTCAAATTTGGTGGGCCGAACATTTCCAAAGCAGAGGGGAGGAAGCCGGAGTACCCGGAGAGAACCCCCGACGATCGGCCCGAGTGATCGGTGCCACATACGAGAAGGAAAAATTCTTTGCCCCGAGTGGGACTCGAACCCTTGACCTCTCGCATTTATCCAGGGTGGCATGTCAACAGCTAGTGTGTCAGGGGATCGTCTGGGGTAACCAGGTTAGACAGTGGCATAGCTTATACAGGTGACCGCCTTGGCAGGTTCGACTGTAGTTTGGCTTAGCAATGGTATAATTAGCCCGTTTAACTGCTCTGTCTGTCTACACCTTGAATTCTGTCTGGCAAAAGTCGGGTGATATCAAAGTATATTACTTACCTGGCGCCAAGGTCAGCATGAGGCACAGGCCAATCATGTTAGCTGTCATGGATCTTGTTACACTATTTCTTCACTGCGCACAGTGCAGATTCAGCCATTGAGTTAAACTAGAGCATGCGGGGCTATACGTTTTATCTTTGACCGATAACGTAAGCTGGTTTCTTGGTTACCGACATGTCAGTCGTCACAGGCGTAAGAACACAAATTGACCATGGGGGTCATGTTTGGTGTTTTATTTGAGGTACCCTGTTTGGCGAGTGCGGGTGTGTGTGTGTGTGTGTGGGGGGGGGGGTGTTAACGTCCTTTTCCACCACATACACTTCATATCAAAGACGGGGCAACGATGAAATAGCCAGCATAAATATTTGACCCCAGTCGGGATACGAACTCACGACCCGAGCATTAGAAGTCCAACGCTCTACGATTAGGCTACCCCAGCTCCCCCCTGTTTGGCGAGTACGCTAGTCTGTAGTGATTCATGTTGTCTTGAAAAAGAAGGATTTTCGTGCTTGTTTGTTATGTAGGTCAGGGTGCATGCCAGGCGGTTGCAGAAAGAGGCAAGCTGCCAGTGAAGCTGGGAATTTTTGCACAGCGGCCTAGCACAAGTGAGCCAAGCGGATTTGTGTGAACTGGTTCTCTTGCCTAAAGAGAAAGTAGACGTGCATAACTGCAGTGAGGCCTTAGCGGAAAGGAGACATTCATTTTTTTTAAAACTCCTGTCAGGTGCGTGCCTTTGAATGGTCTGTTCGTGGTAGTAATTGTTTGTAGATTGAAGCATTTTTAGGGGTGACTATGATGCCTGAGGCTAATAGGGAATATACAGGCATTTTTAGGCCTTGTGTATTTTCAGTGTGTCCTTCGGCCACAACTGCATGGAAGTGGCGCCTCGGCTACTTTGATCAGTACATCCTGAAAGTTGTCTCTGTACAGATCTACATACAGTCTAAACACACGTTTACCTTTCAAGAGACAATACTACTGGCATATCGCTCCTCTCTTTCTGACAAACATCCAGTGACGCGTTGTCGGTTCTTCTCTCTATGACTGTGGCTAAGGGACGCAACTATAGCAAGTAATGGCACTCTACATAATTGAGTTGATTCCCTTTTATCTCATACGCAAGGCACCACTCTGTGTGTGTGTGTGTGTGTGTGTGTGTGTGTGTGTGTGTGTGTGTGTGTGTGTGTACTTTTATTTTACTTTATTTTATTCTCTTTCCTGCCTCTCTCTCTCTCTCTCTCCAAATTCAAGCGGAATAACACCAAACTGATGGTCAAAAATAAAAACGTTAAAAACCAAGTATCAGTGCAGGCTCACACCTATACAGAGAGACAATGACAATGACAATGACAATGATTCTTTATTTATCAACGGTTAAAGCTTTAACACAAAGGTCAATTTTCGAACTTGCCGTTGCTACAGCTACTACATAACTATAAAGAACAGCTACACTACACAAAAAGAAGGAGAAGAGAGAGAGAGAGAGAGAGAGAGAGAGAGAGAGAGAGAGAGAGAGAGAGAGAGAGTCAATGAATCGATGAATCAATGAAACTTGATTTTAAAACGGTAGAGGCAGCTGACATCAGATAGTCAGTTTCCCTACCTGCCGTTGGTAAAAAAAAAAATACTGTTATCTAACTAATAAAAAGGAATAAAACAAGAAAACAAAACAAAAACAAAAACATTGAGCGCACACACACACACACACACACACACACACACACACACACACACACACACACACACACACACACACACACACACAAATCAGTCATAAGTACAGCAGAATAAAATAGCAGGCGAACTGTCGGCATCCAATTAATCAGACAAAATTACCGAAACGCAATATGCCAGCGTTAAAAGTGAAAAAAGGTATAATGTTTATGACTTCCTGCTTAGAGAGGTCGTATAATACAATGGAATTATTCAATCACCAAAATTTCATTCAATCCGAGGAGAATGCGGCCCCAGAACGACTCTATGGCGTCAACGTCATCCGCCCATTTAATGTAAGTGGTCGTCTTCATGACCGCCATCATGGCGGGTGTTAGGTCACGTGACGGAATGTCGTGCAGGCACACGACCAGCAGCATGTCATCGTTCTCCATCACGTGACGCAGGCAATAGTTCAGCTCGAACTGGCACCACTGGCTGTGCACGAAATTGGACGAGAACAACATGACCACCTTCTTGCTGGCGCTGACGCAGTTCACAATGTTGTCCACGATGTTCTCGCCCGGGATGAAGTCCCGCTCGTGTACGCACAGACTCAGTCCCATCCGCTCCTCCAGTTCCGGCATGAGGTGCGCGCGCACCCAACCCAGATCCTCCGAAGCGTAGGACACGAAGACGTCATACAGAAAGCGCCCTTCGCGGAGTCGGCGCCATCTTTCTCCCCGCCCTCGGAAAGCCTCGTACAACACCAGGCGGATATGCCATCGGTATCGGTAGAACGTTGTAAACGACACCAGAAGGACGATAATGAAACTAACAATGGCCGTTATCAAACCGTTCGCCCCTTGGCTGAGCAGACACGCTTGATCGCTCACGAAGAAAGACTGCACGGTCGATCCGGGGAGATTGTTGCAGAGGTAGCTTGACCAGCGACTTTTGAAGACGGCTGGGCTGGACACCAGCCAGTTCCTGAACCACCTCAGATCGCAGGTGCATGAGAATAGGTTGTCGCTCAGATCCAGTTTCTCAAACCGCTGACGTGTGACTGGACTGAAAGTCGCTTCCCGAATAACAGCGATTTGGTTCCCATCCAACACCAGCGTCACTAGGCTTACAAGCTCGTCAAATGCGCCATCAGGAATCCAAGCAATCTTATTCTGGGCCAGATCGAGGTGTGTGAGATTCTTCAAACTTCTGAACGTGTCAGTGCTTAGGTGAGTAAACCCAAGAAACAGCACGTACAGATACTCCAGCGTAGACAGACTTCCAACAAGCTGTATGAAACGTTTATCGTCCACGTTTTCGTAATAGTTGTGGCTGAGTTGTAAGTGACGAAGATTTGAAAGTCCAGAAAAACATTCCGAGGAAAACGCCCCTCTGTTGTTAAAGTCAATATCGTCGTACATCAGGGTCAAAGATATTACTCCTGGGTGTCTGAAAGCGTACGCCTCAATCTTGTCAATATGAACACCAGTATGCTCTACAGACAAAGTTCGGAGATTCGGAAACCTTTCCGGTCCGAACATATCAGCCACAAACTCAGAAAACAGGTTTCTGCTGAGTTCTAGGAGTTCCAGTTTCGGCAAACACACCTTTTCGGGCAGATTTTTCAGCAGGTTTCCGGAGAGGTATAATTCCTGTAGCAGCGGAAAGAGTGACGTGTCATTCCTGCACGTGACAGGAAAGTCAAAAATCCCGTTTTGTTCCAGGTCCAGAACTTCGAGAGTCGGCATGAAATCAGAGTAGAACGCGTGTGAAATTTCGTTACCGCCAAGCTCTAGCCTCCGCAGGGATGTTAAGGGAGCCAGTTCTGTCATATTGACCGACCACAAGTCGTCATTTGTCAGGTACAGGAAGTCCAAACTAGCCAAGGTAAAGTTGTAGAAAATACCGTCTGGTAACGTTCCTAGTTGTCCCCCAGACAAGTCAAGGACCTGCAATGTTGTCACAGACAACACAGGCACTAATGCTGAGTACGTCAAGTTGTTGTAGCCGATGTACAGAAAGGTCAACTGCCTCAGCACTTTGAAAGCACCAGGACTGATCTCAGCCAGCCCGTTATAGCTGAGATCAAAGTGAGATAACATGGACACGTTGAGAAAAAAGTCGTCGCTTTCGATAACGTTGATTCTGTTGTGAGAGAAGTTGAGAAATTTCATGCCTTTCGGAAGGTGTGGGATGAACGTCAAGCCCCCTTCGTTTCCTGAACAGTCTGCTGAAGTGTCGTGGCATCTGCATTTGCCGTCACCGCAGATGTATTCCTTGGATGAGAGTTGTTCAACATTAGGAAGAAATACTCCTTCGTTATTGTTCAGAGGAGTCTCTTGAATCACATTACTGTGAGTCAGTACAGCCGTGTCTGTGAATATCGGGAGGGAGATGAACGCCAGAAATACGGACAACAAGTACATTGCTGCAATGTTTGAACTGGTAAATTCCTGTTCCTCTTGATCACTAAGATGTTGATACCGGTTTTTTTTCTGCGAAATCTACAGTATGTTGTAGGTCCGCCAAGCTGCCAAAGGCAAAGAGTTTCCTGTATAAGCAATTAAATGTCTGTGCTTGTGGTTGCCAAAATCACTGTGGATACAGGATGGTAAAATCACTGTAGATGCAGTTTTCTCAAATCACTGTAGGTCTATACAGTTTGTCAAAATCACTGTTGATAGTTTCCTGAAATCACCGTACATACAGGTTTCTAAATCACTGTAGGTACAGGTTGCTGAAATCACTTTAGATACAGGTTACTGAACTCACTGGAGGTACAGGTTGCCAAAATCACTGTAGATACAGGTTGCCAAAATCACTGTAGATACAGGTTGCCAAAATCACTGTAGATACAGGTTGCCGAAATCACTGTAGATACAGGTTGCTGAACTCACTGTAGATACACGTTGCCCAAATCACTGTAGATATTGTTTCCTAAAATCAGTGTAGACACAGGTTGCTAAAATCACTGTAGATACAGGTTGCTAAAGTGACTGTAGATACAGGTTGCTAAAGTGACTGTAGATACGGGTTGCTCAAGTCACTGGAAATCAATCTAGATACAGGTTGCTACAGTCGCTGTAGATACAGGTTGTAAAGTCACTGTAGATACAGGTTGCTAAAGTCACTATAGATAAAGGTTACTAACCTCACTGTACGTATAGGCTGCCAAAATCACTGTGGATAGAGATTGTTGAAATCACTGGACACAGGTTGCCAGAATCACTGAAGATACAGCTGGCTAAAGTAACCAACGATGGAGGTTGTTAAAACCACTGCAGATACGAGTTGCTGAACTCCCTGACACGGGTTGCCAAAATCACTGTAGATCCACTTGAATAGCCACAGTGCTCGGAGACTGTACCTGCATCTGCTTCTCTAGGCAGGAACTTTTACTTCACTTACTGAATGTAAACCATGATGGTCGCGAGGTGGTAGTGTGGTATACGCACATGCACTGAGACGGTCTGCTCATGCCTCGCCGCATAAAAAGTATGTCATCTGCGGCTATTATATATAGCCTGGAGTAGCGGGGTCGGATTTCCGATTTCCTTCCGTCTTACCGAAAGGGTTACATACAACCACGCCACTTTGTCGTTTCCTTTTCGCAGCGTTCGGTAGAACATAGAGCAACCCGGAATATACACTAAACAATCTCAAACTGTCTTGGTATGTTTCGCACAACGGAAGAATCATAACAGCTCAGCCGAGTACCAGCACACTTCTGGGCTCGTATGTATAACTCGAGGTTAATTTAACCCACGACTACGGGCCTAACCCAGACTAGGACAAAAGAAACCCCCAAAACAAAATTAAATATAAAAAAAGGAAGCGAAGAAAGAAAGACAAAAATCCTTCTATGACGGCTTAGGCACGATGGTGGAATGGACCCGCTCCCTGATTTAAAACAAAAATCAACAGAAAATTTAACCCTAGAGCTATTTTAGTTCGAGTTTAGACTCTAACCCTGGGCTAAACTCCCTAACTCTGACTTTTACATGCGGGCCCTGGGCTTGTTGAAAACAGGTCAGGGGATTACAACCGTGTTGAGCACAGTTAAAAAGGCTCTTTGTTAGAGGCCCGCTGTTAGTGATAAAACTGGCTGCTTGAGTTGGCGTTGGCGTTTGTCAGCTCAAGTCCTGATCATAAAAAGCCGGAAATATTAGAGAATAAAAGTTAACTGTGTTGTGTGTTGGAAACCCTGAAGTGTTTCACGCTTGTCCAAACTGTACATCGTGATATTTGTGTTGAGGTGTGGTGTACTATGATACGTTTAGGGGTAAATATTTTGTAGTCTAGTTGTTATTATGTTCAATGTAGTTTGCTTGGTTGTCTTAGAGGTTTAACGTCCTCTCCCACCACATACGGGGAGCCGGGGTGGCCGAATGGTAGAGCGTTGGACTTCTAATGCTCGGGTCGTGAGTTCGTATCCCGGCTGGGGCCAAATATTTGTGCTGTTTTTTCATCGTTGACCCGTCTTTGATATCACCCGTATGTGGTGGAAAAGGACGTTAAACCCCCAAACACCCACACACCCGACCACATACGGGTGATATCAAAGACGGGTAAGAGGAAAAAGCTAGCACAAATATTTGGTTACCAACCGGGATTCGAACTCACGACGCGAGCACCAGGGGTCCACCAGCTCGGGAGTCTCCCTGCTCAGTTATCGCGATTCACCTTGCTGTAGATTGTAACTAAAATGGACCACTCTCTAGGGCCGGAAGTTAAACCACGGTCGTCAAATAGCCTAGGGGCGTCGGTGGTCTAGTGGTTAAGAGACTTGTCACCAATGCGAGAGGTCAAGGGTTCGAGTCCCACTCGGGGTGAAGAATTTTTCCTTCTCGTACGTGGCACCGTTCATTCGGGCCGATCGTCGGGGGTTCTCTCCGGGTACTCCGGCTTCCTCCCCCTCTGCTTTGGAAATGTTTAGCCCATCATATTTGAAAAAATATATGCAATTCTAAATTCCGAAATTTAAATAGCTGAGCTGACCCTTCGCACCACGTGATTGTAATGTGTTTATGTCCAGTGTGTGAGAGAATACGTGTGATTCACGTGAGCGTGCGTGTTGGGCTCAGTTCGCGGCGCTTTGAGCCGATTCATGAAATTGGGTAAAGCGAATATACAATACTCACTATTATTATTATTATTATTATTATTATTATTATTATTATTATTATTATTATTATTATTATTAAATCAACGTATTTCTGGAAAGGCTTTGGATGAAATCGGCTGTAGCAACTAGGATATTTGGTTGAAAAGTCTTAAGATATTTGTCAAATTTATGTCACATTCTCTAGAGCTATCTTCACAACCTCTAGCAAGACGATACCAGTCTGGCGTTTCGACTGTGCAACACGGCCCAAGTAGCTTGGGGCGCCGAGTCTACCATGCTTAGTCTCGGTCAAAAATCCCGCGAGATCGCGCATGTTCTTGCACATGCAAAAACGCTAAAGCACAATCTAAGCTCTCCGCTAGCCTTGTCAAATCAACAATGCCCATGGGGCAGTTTCTCAACTCACGTTCAATAAACTGAATCTTCATTTTTCTGTAGGGTGTCGAAACCCTATCCCCTGTGTGTGTGTGTGTGTGTGTGTG
The DNA here is from genome assembly GCA_018292915.2 of Batillaria attramentaria. NCBI lineage: Eukaryota > Metazoa > Mollusca > Gastropoda > Batillariidae > Batillaria > Batillaria attramentaria. The sequence continues at coordinate 50,986 of JACVVK020000777.1, forward strand.
TGTGTGTGTGTGTGTGTGTGTGTGTGTGTGTGTGTGTGTGTGTGTACTTACATGCGTGCTTGCGTGCGAATTTTACAGCGATACTGATGCACGCAAGGAGGACTGGCGACACTTTGCCGCCATAAAAAAGAAAGAAAGAAAGAAAAAAAAAAAGAAGAAAAAAAGCATCCTCTCGGTTCCTGCAGGAGAAATTACGCTGTACATTCTGGTTACTGGTGAAGAGAGGGCACACCAATAGGATTTTTTTTTTTTTTTAAATAATGCAGTGAAAGGCGTAGGAGAAGTTTCGAAACCTTGTCGGCTAACGGGGAAACACTTTAGGGAAATGTTAAGAGTTTATGAAAGCAGGACATGAGTTCCATTGTAACGAGACTCTCAGAAAGACAGCCATGAGTAAACCAAGCAATGTTCCCTGGACTGCATTAAAGGAGCTCTGATAAGGAAATTGAAACTGCACTGAGTCAGTGAAAGTGAACTTCAAGTTTACCTGAGAAAATGTCCGTGTAATCTCGACAAGTGATACTTCGTGAGTGAAGACTCTGAAGGCAGGGGGGTGGCGGGAAAGGGGGGAGGGGGGGGGGTGTTAGTGATGTGGTGAGGGTCGGTAATGCGATTTCCCACCTAGAGATGCCTTCAAGACGACAGAGCAAAATCGCTTGACAAGAACGTAATTATCGCACAGCACACATGTAAAACACCAAAACAACGCGTTTACCTGTTGTTATAGGAAGTAAACACACATTGCAGAATGTCCGGCTGTGATATCTGATGACGTTAATCATAGACCCCCCCCCCCCGCCCCCAAACACACACACACACACACACACACACACACACACACACACACACACACACACACACACACACACACACACACACACACACACACACACACACACACCGCAATACAAATAAAAACAAAACATAACAATACTAAACAACATCAACAACTACAACGACATCAAACAAACAAACTAACAACAGCAACAACAAAAAACAACAAACAATCACACAAGATAGCTCAAATGTTTTGCCCTCTCAGAACCTGCTGTACTGTCCCACTCTCTGCGGTGTCCAGCAAAGTAGGCTATAGTTATTGCATGACTGAGCTCCCTTCGTCCACTTGCTAAGCCCAATCTAATCTGTCCGCTAGCTTTATCAAATCAACAACGCTCATGCATAGCACATCCTAGTTTATCGTTGACGAGAGGGAGGTGGTGGGGAAGGGGTAAGTAGGGGGGGGGGGGGGGGTAGGGGGGAGGGTGGATATGGGCTGGTGGTGGGTGGGTGTGGACGTGTGTGTGGGGGGCGGGGGGAGGAGGGGTACTTTCTCATCTCACGTTCAATAAACTAAATCCTCATTTTGTGTAGGGTGTCGAAAACCTATCCCCTGATAGTGTGTGTGTGTGTGTGTGTGTGTGTGTGTGTGTGTGTGTGTGTGTGTGTGTGTGTGTGTGTGTACGTGCGTGTGTGTGTGTGTGTGTGTGTGTGTGTGTGTGTGTGTGTGTGTGTGTGTGTGTGTGTGTGTTCGTGAATGTGTGCGCGCGCGCGCGGGTGTGTGTGTGTGCCTACGTGCTCACGTGCGTGCTTGCGTGCGTATGTGCATGCGTACGTGCCTGAGTGCGTGTGTGTGAGTGCGAGAGGGGTGAAGTGTGAAAAGAAGAGGTAGAACGAATGTTGGGGGTGACGGGGGGGGGGGGGGGTGGGGGGGGGGGGGGGGGGGTGGATGGAAGACGTTTAAGAGCTGAATGGGGTTGGGGGGGGGGGGGGCTGGGGGCGGGCTGGGAGGGGGAGGAGATAGGGGTAAAAGTGAATACGATACAATTGCATGATTATGTCTGTTAAGACTGTTATCTTCATTCTAGAACAGCTTTCCGCAAGGAGGAAAGAAAACATCCTGAATGAGAGAATACATCCTGAATTCAGCGGTAACCACGAGCACTTCACCGCTGACGTCTGTCAGATAACACTGTGTTGCATCCGGTGTCTCAAACCAAATCACTTTGAACGTGATGCGAAATGAACTGTCCGAAACAAGGAAGTTGCATTTCTGTGTCGCGAGCACGGGTTACAACTAAAATACGCATATCTGCCTGTATCATGATGACCTTCAGAACAGACCTTCCATTTATATGCGGAGAGCCGGGATAGCCGAATGGTAGAGAGTTGGACTCGCAATGCCCGGGTCATGGGTTCGAATCCCGGCTGGTTCCAAATACTTGTGTTGGCCTTTTTCTCGTTGCCCCGTCTTTGATATCACCCACTCGTGGTGGAAAAGGACGTTAAACTCCCAAACTCCCACCCACCCTCCAATTATAAGCACTGAACACGTTCACATTGGGGACATAATGTGACTCGTCAACGTCGTCGTCCTCCTCCTCCTCCTCACCATCATCATTCTTCGTTCATGGTATCTGTGAAGCCTTCTCCTACATACATATAACCTAAATCTGACATCATCATCATCATCATCATCATCATCATCAGTAGTAGTAGTAGTAGTGTGTATAGTATAAGTAGCAGCAGCAACAGAAGCAGCAGCAGCAGTAGTAGTAGTAGCAGTAGCAGAAGTAGTAGTAGTAGTACTGTATAATATTATGTAGTAGGAGCAGCAGCAACAACAGGAGCAGGAGCAGCATAGCAGTAGCAGAAGTAGTAGTAGTAGTACTGTATATGTAGTAAAAGCAGCAGCAACAGCAGCAGCAGCAGCAGCAGCAGTAGTAGTAGTAGTAGTAGTAGTAGTAGTAGCAGCAGCAGTAGCAGAAGTAGTAGTAGTAGAACTGTATATGTAGTAGAAGCAGCAGCAACAGCAGAAGCAGCAGCAGCAGCAGTAGTAGCAGTAGCAGAAGTAGTAGTAGTAGTACTGTATATGTAGTAAAAGCAGCAGCAGCAGTAGTAGTAGCAGTAGTAGTAGCAGAAGTAGTAGTAGTAGAACTGTATAAATTATGTAGTAGAAGCAGCAGCAACAGCAGCAGCAGCAGCAGCAGCAGTAGCAGTAGTAGTAGTAGCAGAAGTAGTAGTAGTAGAACTGTATAAATTATGTAGTAGAAGCAGCAGCAGCAGTAGTAGTAGCAGCAGCAGCAGCAGTAGTAGTAGTAGCAGTAGCAGAAGTAGTAATAGTAGCAGTAGCAGAAGTAGTAGTAGTAATAGTAGTAGTAATAGCAGCAGCAGTAGTAGAAGCAGCAGCAGTAGTAGTAGTAGCAGTAGCAGAAGTAGTAATAGTAGCAGTAGCAGAAGTAGTAGTAGTAATAGTAGTAGTAATAGCAGCAGCAGTAGTAGAAGCAGCAGCAACAGCAGAAGCAGCAGCAGCAGCAGTAGTAGTAGTAGCAGTAGCAGAAGTAGTAGTAGTAGAACTGTATATGTAGTAGAAGCAGCAGCAACAGCAGAAGCAGCAGCAGCAGCAGCAGTAGTAGTAGTAGTACTGTACATGTAGTAAAAGCAGCAGCAACAGTAGTAGTAATGATAATAATAGTAGCAGTAGTAGCGGGGTGGGGGTGGGTGGGTGTTTGGGGGGTTTAACGTCCTTTTCCACCACATAGGGTGATATCAAAGACGGGGCAACGATGAAAAAGCCAGCACAAATATTTGGCCCCAGCCGGGATCGAACTCACGACCCGAGCATTAGAAGTCCAACGCTCTACCATTCGACCACCCCGGCTCCCCAGCAGTAGTAGCAGTAGTAGTAGTAGCAGTAGTAGTAGAAGTTATAGTGGTAGTTGTGTGGAGAGAGGCTAGAGAGAAAAAACACAGCACAGGTTTGAGATAATCTGACAATAATACAAGCTGAACTCTATTCATGTCGTACAGAATGGCGGTCGGTGGTCTAGTGGTTAAGAGACCTGTCACCAATGCGAGAGGTCAGGGGTTCGAGTCCCACTCGGGGCAAAGAATTTTTCCTTCTCGTATGTGGCACCGTTCATTCGGGCCGATCGTCGGGGGTTCTCTCCGGGTACTCCGGCTTCCTCCCCCTCTGCTTTGGAAATGTTCAGCCCACCAAATTTGAAAAATAAATGCAATTCTAAATTCCGAAATTTAAATAGCTGAGCTGACCCTTCGCACCACGTGATAGTAATGTGTTTATGTCAAGTGTGTGAGAGAATGCGTGTGATTCACGTGAGCGTGCGTGTTGGGTTCAGTTCGCGGCGCTTTGAGCCGATTCAGGAAATTGGGTATAGCGCCTATACAATACTCATTATTATTATTATTATTATAGAACACAAAACTCACTGGCAATGGACATCTATACCAATACACAAAGAGAAAGAATTTCAAGACAAAACCAGGCAGGTTTACCAGTTTGATGCAGCACGCAATACATATTTAAGACAAAGACAGTAATTATATTTAAAGAAGAGAATTTTAAACAAACCAAAACAGCAAGACTAGGCAGTTTAGCGTGAGGCAAACAGAAACCTTCTCTTAAAGCGTGTGAAAAATGCCTGCATTCTGTCCATTTATTAACAAACACTGAATTTACCGTTATCTGCCTATGAAAAAAAAAAAAAAAGAAAAAAAAAAAAGAAATAAAATGATAGCTGAGAAAAATGAAACGGGAAAATGATGAAGGAAGGCAACAAAAGAAAAACAAAAACAAAACAAAAACAAACAACAACAACAACAAAGACACACAAAAACCTAAAGACAAAAGGGGGGGGGGGAAGCCTGAAGCCCAGCACAATAACCCCGCATTCTGATTCCCTTCAAAAACAAACAAAAAAAAACCAAAAAAAAAAAAGAAAAAAAAAAAGAAGAAGAAGAAATAAAAAAGCCCCTTGTTCTTAACACAGAGACACATCCTTTCCCTGCAATCCTTTCCCCCTAAATCACTGAGCGCGAGACACAAACTAATTAGCGAGATAAATGGCTCATGAGTCTCTATATAAGTAGCTCGAACGATTCCCTGTGCATAGAGCCTACTTGAAGAAGGTAAGGGGAGAAACTCCTGCTTTGATCATGCTTATCTTTTCTTTATTTTTGTAATAATAATATAATTATTATCTATGTATTGTGTAGTTTCTCGAAATAGCTCAAAGCGACACGAACTGAACCCAACACGAACGCTCGAGTGAACCACAATCATGCATTCTCTCAGACACTGGATGTGAACACATTACAATCCTGTGGTGCGAAGCAATTTGTTTCGGAATTGCATTTTTAAAAATTTTGTTGAACATTCGGCTGAACATTTTCAAAATGGAAGAAATTCTTCTTACATCATTATTTATTTTTGCGAGCTTTTCATGTATTCTGCTGGAGAACAATAATAACCAAAACGACAAAACATTTTCATTACATTTACCAGAAAGTAAAACAAACACTATTCATGATACCTTATTTTTGTGGTAAAAACTGCTTTTTTTTAAACCGGGGCAATGCTGTTTTTAATGACTATAATTTTCTACCTTTTCCTTCATGTTTGTTGGTATTATTGCACAACTTCAATGCACAATTGTACGTTTTGTTTAGTATAATCTAAAATGAAAATTAAAAGTCCAATGGGAATTGAGGATTTTCTTTTAATATGAACAATGTATAGAAGACTTGTGCTGACAATTGAGTTGAATATTTATTTATTCATTTTTCTCAGGTGGATGATGGGGCATTTTGGCTTTTGTATCCGTGTTCTGTCGTTGGTTCTTGTCTACACAAAACATCTACATGCAGGTAAGACATTGTGACATTTTGCTTTCTTGCAGTAGTAGAAGTAGTAGTAGTAGTGGTAGTTGTTGTTGTTGTTGTTGTTGTTGTTGTTGTTGAAATTTCACTTAAATCGACTTTAAAAAAAAATACAATAAACAAATTAATGAAAATGTGTTAGGCAAGCCTACACAAACACAGACTTTATAAGCCACCCTCCGACCCCCCCCCCCCCCCCCCCCCCCCCCCCCCCCCCCCATCGCTTCTGAGCACTGGGAAAAAATTATAATAAACATAAATAGATAAATAAAAAAAATTCACCTCTTCCGTTTTTGCTATGATTTGTACAGCTCCTGCGAACGGGCCGGATGAGATCCGGGAACGTGGAAGGGATATAACTGTGGTTCCGGTTTGTGCTGGACAGAATGCTTACCTGCCCCTGTTTCCACCTGCTGGCACAGTTTCGGCAAACCTCATCACAGTCGAACTCAGCTTCACTCCTGAAGGTGAGCATTATCTTGTCTACATGCTATTCCTATTGTCATAGGAAATGGTCCAATCGTGTTTATATCTGTGCTTTAACCTCTGACAACTCTCACAAGCGGAACAAGCTGAACTTCACTAGCACTGTCCATACTAACTTGTGCCATCGAGTACTTTGAGTCGCAGGAGTAAGGTTGTTGTTTTATGTGTAGTTAAAATAAGTGTCAAGCTTTCCAAGTACATTTTGATGGTTTATGAGATCAAAGGCTCGATTGATATCAAGAAATGTAGCACCACACGTGTTGTTATTAATAATTTTATTAAGCTACGAGTTTATCATACGAGCCAGGGCATTGTGGCACCCCTGACCTCTCGCATTGGTGACAAGTCTCTTAACCACTAGACCATCGACCACCCGGTAATCAGTTTTAAATTCTGTGGTGCCTTTTTTATGGGAACAATTTTTTATTTTTTTAATACCGATGCAAAAAAAAGTACATTTTTCATACACAGGTTGTATATGCATGTTAATGATTGTACAATATATTCTACAGCTCAGAAAGGCGAAGAATAAACTCATTGATGCCGTCAACGCCAGAAGATTTTGAGAGAGAGAGAGTGTGTGTGTGGGTGGATAGGTTTTTAGGTGTTTAACGTCCTTTTCCACGACGTGTGTGTGTGTGTGTGTGTGTGTGAGAGAGAGAGAGAGAGAGAGAGAGAGAGAGAGAGAGAGAGATGGTTCTTTAAAGGGATATGGTATGGTGCAATGGCACAACACAATAAATCCATTGTGACTTAATTGTTCGGAAAAAGGGGTGATTTCAAGATGACAGACATTATGACGTAATGGTCGTTTTTCCACAAAAAGACGTCAAGGACTTACTGTGGTTTGCCATTAAAAATAGAAGGAAAAAAATGCCACGAGTCTGTCTATTCAGATGGAAACCAAACCCTCGTCGGAACCTACGTTGGCCATGCTGACCGATTCTTGGAGGTACCAGGAGCAAGACAAGCAGTCCGCTTTACGAGGGACGTGGGGTTCAACATTCTCAACGTGTCTGTGGCCGACACGGGCACCTATTCTGCCAAAGCCACCTACACCAATGATTCGACAATCAGCCACGTGTTCTTCAATGTCACTGGTAAGCTCCAGTAGTGTATGTGTGAAAGACACCTCTCTCTCTCTCTCTCTCTCTCTCTCTCCATGATGGTGGGTTTGGGTGGGTGTTTTGGTGTTTAACGCCCTTTTCCACCACCACCGTAAGGGCGATATCGAAGACGGGGCAACGAGAACAAGGCCAGTACAAATGATTGGCACTAGCTGGGATGCGAACTCACGACCCGAGCATTTAGAGTCCAACGCTCTACCTGTCCCGGCTCCCCCTCTCCGTGATGCACTTCCCGCTGTTTTTCAATGACGATATGGTGGTAATAGGTTCAATAATGTGTGTGTGTGTGTGTGTGTGTGTGTGTGTGTGTGTGTGTGTGTGTGTGTGTGTGTGTGTGTGTGTGTGTTTAAATAAATTTAAGGATTTACACTATGTGCATTGCCATCATGTGTATATTTGTTCATTTTTTTTCCTATCACTTTTGTGGCGCGATTGTGAAATATGCAAAAAGCCAATGATCCCTTTTTGAGATCTAAAGCCTACTCAGTCTTGAAGTGGGGTGGGGTGGGTGTTTAACGTCCTTTTCCAACTCAGTCTTGAAGTTTGAAACTAAGTGTGTCAAAATTAATGTTGTGCCAACAATGTTTTTTTGTACTACGGTCTGGAAATCACTTTGTGTGTTATAATAGTAATAGCTAGACCTCTCCAGGAGCCTGTAGTAACTGTTGCTAGGGCCCATAACAAGTTCCGCTTCTTTCCCTCGAATGCAGCGGTTCGTCACCTTTCTATCAGACGCGTGTTGAGTAAAAAGTAGTCACAACACAAACTACATTTCATGGGCCGGGCTGAGCACACGACTGAACACTTTCTTTGTTGTCATGTGAAAGCTTCTCAGGCTTTTAATCCGTAGCGAAGTTTGACCTGTATTCTGATTGGCTGAAATCATACTTGCGCTATAAAGGTCTATTTTGACATCTGTTGTAAAACCTGATGTGAGGTATCTATATGTCTAAGGACACAAATACACAGGGCCTCAAAATGCCTATATATTCCCTATTAGCCTCAGGCAGCATAGTCACCCCTAAAAAAAAAAATGCTTCAATCTACAAACAATTACTACCATGAACAGACAAAGGCGCGCACCTGACGGGGGTTTAAACAAATTGAATGTCTCCTTTCCGCTCAGGCCTCACTGGACTAACGCACGTCTACTTTCTGTTTAGGCCAGAGAGGCAGTTCGCACAATCCGCTTGCCTCACTTGTGTCCGACCTCTGTGCAAAAAGTCCCAGCTTCACTGGCAGCTTGCCTATTCTTGTGACCGCCAGCCATGCACCTTGACCTACATAACACAAAAATCACGAAAATCACGCTTTTCATGACAACAAAAATCACTACAGACAAGCACTGTCGTCAAACAGGGTACCTAAAATAAACACCAAACATGACCCCAAGGTCAACTTGTGTCCTTATGCCTGCATCACCCTTACGTGGTGGAAAAGGACGTTAAACTCCCAAACACCCACCCACCCACCCTTATGCCTGCGCTGCAATGTAGAATAAAAAGTCTGTTTAAACATTAGAACGATGGATACAAAAAAGGGGTTCTTTGAAAAGTACGAAAGTTCTTTGCAGAATATATGCACCCCTACTGTCTTAACATAAATTTTATACGTTCATGGCGTACATAATAATGATGAAACACTTTAAATTTTTGGTGCACTCAGAGGGGCCAGTAGTTGAAAGAAACGGTCTGGTTGCTGAAATCGGAAACCCTTCAAAGGATGCATCGGGTGACTGGCACGTGACACTGACCTGTGGGAAGTTCATCAGCCTTGGGGACCCTCCAGCTTCTGTTGTCTGGGAGGTGTGTGTGTGTTTGTGTGTGTGTGTGTGTGTGTGTGTGTGTGTGAGAGAGAGAGAGAGAGAGAGAGAGCAAATATATGAAAATTCCTAGGAAGAGAGAGAGAGAGAGAGAGAGAGAGAGAGAGACACACACACAGAGAGAGAGAGAGAGAGAGAGAGAGAGAGAGAGAGAGAAAGAGCAAATATCTCAAGATTCCTAAGAATCTCTCCGGGTTATCCGGTTTCCTCCCCCAGCGAAACTGCAAAAACAAAAATGCAAAATTGGAAAAACAAATTTTAAAAAAGGATAGGTATTGGGTGGCGCTGCACTGGGACAACGCGCTTTCCTCGGGGGAAGCAACCCGAATTTCCCGAAGGGATAATAAAGCAGTAAAAAAAAAATGTGTGTGTGTGTGTGTGTGTGTGTGTGTGTGTGTGTGAGGTTTGGAGGGTTGTATGGGGGAGGGGAGGGGGTAGCTGGGGAGGAGTTTAAAAAGGCAAAAGATGGGAGCAGATAGGGCGTGTGCAAGATCTCAATGTTCTTGGCCCACACTCTCAACCACGGGAACCCCAAGAAGTCAAAACAACAACCCCTCCACTCGCGTAATATTCCAATAGCCATGTTCACTTTGATTCAACAAACAACTACTTGCGTTTGGTTTCAGATGCCTTCTGGGTTTCTTCAGACAAGCACCCGTTTTGAGAACGGCAGCTACTCCCTTCAGCTTCAGAATCCACCCGACGGCGGCCTTTATAAGTGTTTTGTTGACAATTCCACGGTCTCGGGTGCCTGCTCTGAGCCCAGTTTGTCCTTTACCAACTCGCATAGCACCGTGTTCGTTGACGAAGAAAAGGAGAGAATGCATCTGATGGAACTGAGTTTTCAAGACCTGCACCTGGACGACTTTTGGGCCAAGCTTCTTGAGCACGAGCAAAGCGAGAGCAAACTGATCCACCGACTTGAAGAGTCAGTGAAGAGCGGCCCTTCTCTGACTGGGCAACTGGACCGTCTCGAGAATCAGACCCAGCAGATGGAAGAAGAAATGAAGAGCAGTCACAGAGACCTTGTTGGGAGCGTCCACGAGCTGCAGAGTCGCTATCAGCAAATGGAGCAGCAACTCGGAGACAGCAACGTCACTGGAAAAACGCAACAACTAGAGAGTCATCAAAACCAGTCTGAACAACAAATGAAGAGTCAAATAGAGCAGCTAGAACGAGAACTACAGAGCAGCAACACAAACGTGACTAGACGTGTGGAACAACATGAAAGACAACAACAGCAAGAGGAACAAGAAACAAAGAGTCAACTCCGACAACTTGAACTAGAAATGACGAGTAAACTTCAGGAATTGCAAGAAGAACTGAAAAACAGCAACCAAAACACGACGGAGCGTGTGGAACAAGACGAAAGACAACATCAGCAAGAGGAACAAGAAACGAAGAGTCAACTCCGACAACTGGAACAAGAAATGACGAGTCAACTTCAGCAAATAGGAGAAGAACTTAACAGTATTAACACAAACACCACGGAACGTTTGGAACAGCTAGGAAAACAACAACAACAATCAGAGCAAGAAACGAAGAATCGAATGCAGAAAATTCAGCAAATGGAGCAAGAAATGACGAGTCACCTTCAGCAAGTGGAACAAGAACTGAACAACAGCAACACAAACATGGCCGGGCGCGTGGAACAACTGGAAATACAACAACAGCAAGCGGAGCAAGAAAGGGAGAGTCAAATTCAGCAGCTGGAACACAAACTCAAAAGTAGCAGCACAAACATGACGGAACGTGTCGAAGAACACGAAAGACAACACCAGCAAGAGGAACAAGAAACAAAGAGTCAACTCCGACAACTGGAACAAGAAATGACGAGTCAACTTCAGCAAGTGGAACGCGAACTGAAGAGTACTAACACAAACATGACGGAACTCGTGGAAAAGCTGGAAAATCAACAGCAGCGAGTGGAACAAGAAGTGAGGAGTCAGCTTCAGCAACAGGAACAAAACATGAACAGTAAAATTCAGAAAGTGGAACAGGAACTGGAGAGCAGCAACACTAACACGACGGGGCACGTAGAACAGCTGGAACGACTGGAACAAGGAACACAGAGTCAACTCCAGCAACTGGAACAGGAACTTAAGACCAGCAACATGACAGGGCGAGTGGAGGGACTAGAGAGTCAACTTCAGCAAGTGCAACAAGAACTGAAGAACAGCAACGACAACATGACGGAACGCGTGGAACAGCTGGAGAGACATCAGCGAGTGGAACCGGCAGTAACCAGTCGGAACCTTACAGGTCGGATGGAACAGCTGGAACACGAGTACCAGCGAGACAGGAGAGAGATGTGCTCCCTGCTGGAAAAGCTGACTCACGCTACTCTGACCATATGTCTGCAGCAACGGGAACCCCCAGTTTAGACCGTGAGAGCGCTGCACTGTCCGCGAGTTCGAATCCAAGGTGCATGTGCGGAAAGAAATTTCGTTTGACCATAAGCTTCTCTCCTTGACTTTTTTTCCTGCATTCACGGCACTGCTCCACTATATCTGGCTCTATAGACCTGCACGCAGCCTAAGATCTTCTTCCCAGTCCAGACTTGCTGTCCTAGGCTACTATGACAACACAAACAAGAAACGCTCTGGTGCACGGGATTTCAAGAGTGCAGCTCCTTGCCTCTGGAACAACTTGCCAGCTCACCTCAAGTCAGGTTCTGCGTCAGTCATGACCTTCAAGAGGAACCTCAAGACGCATTCTCTCTCTCTCTCTCCAAAGACGCCGTGAGCATGCTTACTGCATGGAAGTTTTCTTGTAGCGCTATACAAATGGCCAATCATCATCATCATCGTTTGTGTTTACTTCGCTGTTCCGTCTTTATTGTCTCCCTGGACGGGTGGAAATGAACGCTAAACCCATTAACAACCAGCTAATCGCATTCCAGGCAAGAATGGATTTTTATTGCTAGATACGAGCAAAGGAAAGCAAATCGTTTATATTCGGCAAATGAATAAAACACACTTTTTGGGGGAAATGTGTTCATGGTAAATAAATAATAAATCGTTCGAGATACCTGCCAAACTTTTTCTTCTTCTTCTTCTTCTTATTGTTATTATTTCGAAATAGTTTGAAATCAAGGGAAACAAAGTATGTGACGAACATGAACGTGTTGTATGATAATGATGATGATGATCTTGAAGAACCGTTTGAAATAAAGGTAAAGCAAAACCTACCAAGAACGTACAGAGTTGTATGATGATGACGACCGACGATGACTATGATGATGATGATACTGACGATCGTGGTGGTGGTGGTGTCGGTAGTTTAATCAAGAATTCCAAAAGATAAATTAGGATAACAAAGAAGAAATATCGCCTTAATCGTAGCTAAAAGGTCAGCAACAACAATAGGAACAACAATAATTCAGGCAAGCCTTTGCATTTTCAATGTGGGGCCCATTTCAAGTGTGCCTGCAACACAGCAGTCTGCACCACAACGTCCCGGTTGGGGCCAAATATTTGTGCTGGCTTTTTCAGCGTTGCCCCGTCTTTGATCACCCGTATGTGGTGGAAAAGGACGTTAAACCCCCAAACACCCACCAACCCCTACCGCGCCAGTACGTCCTAATTATACAAAAGGTTATCTTGCCCTCAGATTGACCCGCCTACACTGCCTACATGCACTGACTTTTTCCCCCTTAGAGATAAACTCAACACTGTCAGAACACGAACACAAACGGATCAAGTGTCGACGTTGTTCCATGATAATGCAGCTGGGCGGGACAGATCTGCCATTTGTCTTGGCCTGTTTCAACAAAGAAAGGGAGAAAACATGGAGGGGAGTATCCTGCATGTACTGGTAACTGTGGGCCGTGGGGTTTCAGTAGATAACGCAACACGCCTAGCACCTGGAGCAGTCAGCAAACACGGACCAAGGCCCGCATGTGAAAGTCGAGGTTAGGGAGTTTAGCCCCGGGTTAGAGTCTAACCTCGAAATAAACTAGCTCTAGGGTTAAAGTTTCCGTTGTTTGTTGTTTTAAATCAGGAAGCGGGTCCATTCCAGCAAGGTGCCTATGCCTTTATAGAAGGATTTTTATCTTTCTTTCTTCGCTTCCTTTTTTATTTAATTTTGTTTTGGGGTTTCTTTTGTCTTAGTATGGGTTAGGCCCGTAGCGGTGGGTTAAATTAACCTCGAGATCTACATACGGGCACTGGAAGTTCGTACATTGTATCCCCAGCTTTAAGAGGCGTGTATTTTGTCCAAATCTCTCTCTGATTTTTTTTTTTAAAGGCCACACAGGGCACATCCTGAAAACGACAAAATAAAGAAATTGAAGTGGATTTTAAAAAAAAGAAGAAGATGGTCTTATCCTCTTAAATGCAGGTGACATCGCATCACACGTTATACAATAGCTAAGAAACACGGATGAGGAGAGGAATCCACCCGGGGTGGCGTTTGAAAACAAGAGGGGATGTCGACGTGATGCAAAAAAGTAAACTCAATAGCTTTGTTCCTCCGAAACAGTAATGTAGAGGCAAACTGAAATCTGGCATCCCAGGACAGTTTACTCACAGTGCTGACAATGACAAGGCAACACACGCCTACAGAGCTAGGCTATAAATACCATGTGTGGTTTGAATGTCCTTGAGCACTCTTCTTGCTGCTGAACCAAAGACAGGGTAGGTACATGTTTATTGGTAATAAAAAATGTTTCTCCTGTATTTTTGATAAGGTCGAGATTTTTTTTAATGACATTTGCCTGAATATGTCGCAAGCAAAAATAGTCTGTAGTCGATATGCTCTATCTTTCTATCTTAAAGAAACGACTTGCGTTCCTAAAGGAAATTTCTTCTGAAAGTTTAGTTACCCAAGCTCCGGTATCGCCTTTGCGATGAGATTTAAAATTACCTCGTTACACATTAAACATAATGTGTTTTTATTGTGTTTGTTTGGTTTTGTTTGTTTGGTTATTTTTTTTTTATTTGGGAAGGGTGTGTGTGTGTGTGTGTGTGTGTGTGTGTGTGTGTGTGTGTGTGTGTGTGTGTGTGTGTGTGTGTGTGTGTGTTCTTTTGGTTTTGATGTTCTTGTTTTATTGTTGCTTTGTGTTTTTTATCATTTATTATTTATTTTATTTATTTATTTTTGGGAGGGGGGCGGGGGGGGGGGGTCTTGGTTTCTTGATTTGCTTTTTTTTTCTTTTTTTTTTTTTTGCTCGTTTGTTTGATTTTTATTTGTTTTGTTTTTTTCTCCGAAGTTGTGCTCAGATGAAAAGCACGTGTACATTTTCGCTGTTACTTTCTGTGGATAACGTTTGGTCCCTTCAGGTCTATCAAAACAAGAAACGAAAACAAAGCTTCAAGCTCAAGTGTAATCTAATTGTACTTTTCTGTCTGCGTCAAGAGTCGAGATGATGGGTCGTTTTCTACAAGTCCTTGTGGCCGCCACCTGTGTTGTGCTGCTTTCCTTAACATGCCAAGCTCAATCAGGTAAATTTGCCAAAAACAGTTGTAATGCGAAAAGTAAGCGTATGGACTAGGGCATCAAAAATTTTTTTTTTTTTTTTTTTTTTGGGGGGGGGGGTCTTTTCTCTTCTTTTGTTTTACATTTCGTAATTTAGCAACAGGAAATTATAAACTGGCATGTGTGCTACAATTTCTACCGTTGAAAAAGTAAAGTTTCGTTGTCATTGTCACGGTCATGGTTCGAGGCATTGTAAAAAAAGTTGCTAATTTCTCCCGTAAGCAGTTAACACGTCGAAGCGGACAGTTTTAAGCTTTCTTCAAAAAGAGCATAACAAAAGAATGTAACGCCTCAGGCGCGTAGGAAGATGCTGAGAGGAAGGGGGGCCCACTAAGTCGGGTGAGCCATACGGCCGGGGTGAAGAAGGGTGTGTGTGGGGGGAGGTTTGTGTGTGTGTGTGTGTGTGTGTGTGTGTGTGTGTGTGTGTGTGTGTGTGTGTGTGTGTGTGTGTGTGTGTGTTGACTGCCAAGGATTGTCAACAGCAGAGCAGGGGGACCCACCACTGATATTAGGGCCCCCCTTCCAAAAATCGAACGGGGGCTTGGGCCCCCATGGGCCCTCGTGGTTCCTACGCCCCTGCGCCTACTGTATTAGTCATTTTAGAGAACAGTTAATGGGTGGAAACCACAATCCAGTCATAGCCACATATCATAGAATGACGTATCATCCGTGTCCAAGTTCACACCACCTCTAGTGGATACTGAATCCAGATCAGGAGACATCCTAGTGCTCCGTTAGTGCGACTACTATGATATGTATTTGTACATTATCGGGGGAGCCAGGATAGCTGAATGGTAGAGCGTGGGACTTTCAATGTTCGGGTCGTGAGTTCGATTCCCGGCTGGGGCCAAATATTTGTGCTGGCCTTCTCTCGTTCTCCCGTCTTTGATATCACCCTTACGTGATGGAAAAGGGCGTTAAATTCCAAACACCCACCCATCCATCCTTGTTACATTATTGTTTATTCACCTTATTATTTCTTCAAAAAAAGTACACTATGTATTTTTTCCATGTTGTCAACAGCATCAGCACAGGAACCAGTAGCAGCCAGTGGACATGGAGCAAACGGAACCGTAGTGCGGGCATGCGCCGGACAGGATGTTAAACTTCCGTTGTTTCATCGTCAAGATTCTGATAGCAACAAACTTATCACTATCGAATTCAGCTTCACGGCCCTTGGTATGTGTCAGCTTTTAATACATTCCTGAATAAGATTAACGTTGCGCTAATTAACGAATTAACCTTCAATCCACGTAACGAAGGGAACAGACAAAACTAGTGTTTAAAGCCAGTATTATCTTCATAGAAGGCGATATTTTGTAAAATTGAGATATGTAGTTCTTAAACGTTACTTTTCCCAAATTTCCCAGCAATGGGATGATACAGATATAACACCTTATACAGGGTGTACCTAAAATCTCTTTTCCTTGACCGCGTGGACTTTGTCCAAGGTTGTCTTTTTCCGAAATTCTTACTCAGTCTACAAACAAAGACTACATAGATACAAGACAGAAGATATTTTGTCCCCTTTTAGGGTATGGAGGATATCAGAGAAAAGTAAAAGCAGTAGTTGCAAACACACACACACACACACACACACACACACACACACACACACACACACACACACACACACACACACACACACACACACACACACACACAAAATAATCTGAAGACAACAGCATAATGTATAAAGGACAAGAGTCGATAAATCCAGATGTAACACGAAACAATGTTAACATCAAAGATAGCAAATGCTAAATGACAAATGAGGTACGCAACCAACTCATCAACACAAGTGCTGAAGGACAGATACAAGAAAACAAGTCGCCACGCGCACACATACTCAGACTGGACCATCGCCTTTAGAAACTTGGTAAGATGAAATGCTACTGTTTTGGAATTTTCCACTGCCTTTTAAACTGACGTAAGCTGTAAGGGTGAGTGTTTTGGAGTATAACGTCCTTTTCCACCACGTAAGGGTGATCTCAAAGACGGGACAGGGTTAAGCTGTAAGCTGTAAGTCGATTTGACTTTTCAGAACCGACATGGTTGCGTTCTGCTTGAAGAGAGGGACATTCAAACAGGAGACTTATTGCCTGTGTTGCAGATCAAACTAACACTCTTCTTGGAACCTACGTCAGTCACGCCGACCGATATCTGGGGGTACCAGGAGTGGCCCAAACGGTTCACTTCACGAAGAACGAGGGGTTTCGTATTTTGAACGTCTCCATGGCCGACATAGGCAATTATTCTGCCAAAGCCACCTACAGCGACCATACTTCAGCGACTGGCGTGTTCCTGAATGTCACAAGTACGTGTTTCCAAGAAATAATAATAATAATGTAGGCTGTTGCTGGTGTTGTTGAGATAATGTCACCGAAGCTGAATTGGTCATTGTTTCCACACAAAAAAGAAAGGAAAAGCGCTTTACATAAGAGGCATGTTTACATTCTGAAAAATGAAGCAAGAAATTAATGAATGTGAAAGTTCAATACAATTAATACACTAGAATTATTTTCTTGTAAAAAAGAACAACTTCTGTGACAGAGCATCTTGTGAGGCCAAAGAAGATTTTCTGTTTTAGATTCTCTCTTAAACAGACAATAAAGTATTTTGAATTGAATTGAATCAACAACAAAACACACACACAAAAGTTACGACTTTTAGCGAAAACACACAGAGCCTGCAGACAGACCAAATATTGTCCTAAAACGTCTTTTTCAATTCAATTCAATCTATGTTTAATTCAATTTACTTCAGTATCATTCCCACCAAGATATCTTCTTTAGCTGCCGAGTTACAATTTAACCGGAGATCTCTGCAATGATCAGCATGTCAATCAACTTTCAGTGGCGCCTGTCCTGAAAGGCGGTCATCTTAAAGTTGCTGTCACCACCTTGTACCGGGATGATAACAACACAGGGGACGATGTAGGGGACTGGCACGTGGCACTGTCTTGTGGGAAAGTCACCAGCCAGGGTGCCCCTCCGGCCTCAGTTATCTGGGAGGTGTGTGTGTGTGTGTGTGTGTGTGTGTGTGTGTGTGTGTGTGTGTGTGTGTGTGTTCTTTGATTAGACTCATCCTCTCTCATGAGTCCTTTACAATGGTAAAATTTATATTTGTTTTACGGCGGTAAATAGTTCCCTTTTCCCGTCACAGGCTAAACATTCCATCTCGGTGAGATATTTTTGCGGAAACAAATGGCAATGTGTCAATAATTATAAAGGGGAAATTCAAGTATGCTTCAGAGTTGTTTTAGTTCAATTGCTCCGCATCTTTTTTTTTTTTTTTTTTTTTTGGGGGGGGGGGGTCGATACTGCATGTATGATTGAGCTGCAGACATAGATGAATCTAGTGAAGATAAACTTTATTGTCCCAGGAGGGAAGGGGGTTGGGATGGTGGGTGGGTGGGGTGGGTGGGTGTTTGGGGTTTAACGTCCTTTTCCACCACATACGGGTGATATCAAAGACCGGGATACGAACTCACGACCCGAGCATTAGAAGTCCAACGCTCTACCATTCGGCCACCCCGGCTCCCCGGTTGGGGTGGTGAAAAGAGGCTACTTGCAATATGGTAAAAATTAAATTGAATGTTTCAGACACCTTCTGGGCAAATGAAGCCAAGTACCGACTTCGCAAACGGCAGTTACATCCTCCTGCTTGAAAATCCACCGACAGGAGGCAACTACACGTGTTTCATAAACGAGTCCACAATTTCGCAGGACTGTTTAGCGGCCGTTCCTTCACTGATAAACCAAACGGCTTCTGCATTCTTAGATGAAGGGAGAGAAAGAATTAGCCTGATGGAACGTCGCTTGCAAGATTTGAAATGGCTCACTGGACGCGTGAAACACTTAGAAAATCAACAGAAGCGAACAGATGATGAAAACCTACGCAGTAATATGACGGAACGTGTAGAACAACTGGAGTCAACTAACAGCAACATGATGCAGCGAGTGGAACAAATTGAGTTGCAAGACAGTAACATGACAGCACGAATGGAACAATTAGAGAGTCAACAACAGCAAATGGAACACGAAATACAGAGCAGGAACATGACCGGGAGAGTGGAACAATTAGAGACTCAACAACAGCAAATGGAACGCGATATACACAGTAGCAACATGACCGGGAGAGTGGAACAGTTAGAGGATCAACAACAGCAAATGGAACGCGATATACACAGTAGCAACATGACCGGGAGAGTGGAACAGTTAGAGGATCAACAACAGCAAATGGAACGCGATATACACAGTAGCAACATGACCGGGAGAGTGGAACAGTTAGAGGATCAACAACAGCAAATGGAACGCGATATACACAGTAGCAACATGACCGGGAGAGTGGAACAGTTAGAGGATCAACAACAGCGAATGGAACGCGATATACACAGTAGCAACATGACCGGGAGAGTGGAACAGTTAGAGGATCAACAACAGCAAATGGAACGCGATATACACAGTAGCAACATGACCGGGAGAGTGGAACAGTTAGAGGATCAACAACAGCAAATGGAACGCGATATACACAGTAGCAACATGACCGGGAGAGTGGAACAGTTAGAGGATCAACAACAGCGAATGGAACGCGATATACACAGTAGCAACATGACCGGGAGAGTGGAACAGTTAGAGGATCAACAACAGCGAATGGAACGCGATATACACAGTAGCAACATGACCGGGAGAGTGGAACAGTTAGAGGATCAACAACAGCAAATGGAACGCGATATACACAGTAGCAACATGACCGGGAGAGTGGAACAGTTAGAGGATCAACAACAGCGAATGGAACAAGGGATAAATGACACGTACTCATCTCTCACTGCGCAAGTCGAAGTCCTCGGCCAGCGTGTAAATCAGTTTGACGCTGCACAACAAAAGACGGAAGCTGAAGTGTGTGCCCTGGTACAAGCGGTACTACACCCTAATTCAACTACCTGCTAGAGTTCCTCAGGACAATCGTAACTTTCCTTTCCAGTAGCTACAGTAAGAACTGTAAACAAAAACATCAGGTGCGATTTAAAAAAAAAACCCAAAAAACCGACAGCAACAGCATGAATTTTGTGTTATTGTTGTATTTTGTATTGTTATTGTTGTCGATGATTGTGGTGGTGGTAGCTTGGAGTGTGTGTGTGTGTGTGTGTGTGTGTGTGTGTGTGTGTGTGTGTGTGTGTGCGTGCGTGCGTGCGTGCGTAGGTGCGTGCGTGCGTGCGCGCGCGTGCGTGTGTGTGTGTGTGTGTGTGTGTGTGTGTGTGTGTGTGTGTGTGTGTGTGTGTGTGTGTGTTATTTGTAATATCTAATTAAAGAGCTCTGAGGATAAATTTTAAGAACCGTGCTCCGTTGAAGAAATGTAACATTTCAAATGATAACCCACTAGAGACGTCTTGCGACAGGTTAAGAGCAACACAGAATCAAGATTTAGGAGTCAAGATTTATTTTTTCATTTGTCCCCGTTGATATTTAGAGGACCCAAGAAAATCAACACCTCATAGGAACAAAATGATGCCAAATAATAGCAGGTTTAACTAAAGATGTGCAGCATACATATGTGCGAGTATATTCATAGACTTATACGTGAGCAACACACACATACAACTGTTGATCACTAGGTTCGCTCAGCTCTCTCTCTCTCTCTCTCTCTCTCAAAAAGCACACAGGCATGCACCAACGGAAGCACGCACGCACGCACGCACGCACGCACGCACGCACACACACACACACACACACACACACACACACACACACACACCATCGTATTGAATTCCGGGAATTGTTCGTCTTACCTCAGAACTAAAGCATCGTAAAGCAGAGAAAGCAATGACTACATCTTCTGCTGAGAGAACAGTTGAAATCTGTGACATATTTAAAGGTGTTGTTGTTGTTTTGTTGTTGTTGTTTTTTTTTTTGTTTTTTTTTTCTTGTTTGTCGATGTCTGCTTGTAGTCACCGACAACTTACATATTCCTTTTCTTTCTTTCCGTTTCGTGGCAATCTTAAGATAAATAAATAAATAAATAAATAAATAGTATAATAAACAATGTAGATCTGTACTGTTATAAGGAGCTAATGCTACAATATTTATGCTCACAGATCATTGTGAGCTGTCTTCGTGGTATCTATCATCACACCATAAAACCACCTGCACAGTGACAGCGTCTGTAATGCTGGCACTGAGCCAACAGAAGCGTACTCTATGATGCGTCGACCACAATCAGCGTTCAAGTAGTGTAACAAAAGTCGTAGAATTTAGACGTTGGACCGCTCGCGCTTAGTGTAAACAACATTGTAATCGCATTTAAAGCCTGTACTAATTCGATTCACCAAGATAGAGTATTTCGATCGTACAGGCGCACTCACGAACGAAACTGTTCCAAAACAAAAGTTGGCTTAGTAAAGATGGTATCACTATTTTCAAATATCGCCATGCGCATGTGACCCTGCCACATGCAGTCATAGCTGCGTGGACTATCCAGGAAGTTGACATAAGATGAGAGTGTACGCTGAGCGATTTGCAGATAATGTTGTGCTGAGGGAGATAGCCGTGTCACAACAACAGAAAAACGAGGTTATCGAGTGCGTGCAAAAAGAGGGTGGGATATGTGGTGTAGGGGAGCTGGTGGGGTATACAGAGTGGAGAATAAGAAGCGTTAGGCGTGTGTGTGTGTGTGTGTGTGTGTGTGTGTGTGTGTGTGTGTGTGTGTGTGTGTGAGAGAGAGAGAGAGAGAGAGAGAGAGAGAGACACACACACACACACACACACACACACACACACACACACACACACACACACACACACACACACACACACACACACACGTCTTGGGGCTGTTAAGATATTTGCTCTCTCTCTCTCTCTCTAAAATACCTTCTTGTATTTCCTTTTCTCTTGTCTATAGCAGTGTAGCAACGACAAGTTTCACAATGGTTTTCATGCCTACAACTTCTTCCATTGGAAACTAACAGATTGCGCTCTCTCTCTCTCTCTCTCTCTCTCTCTCTCACACACACACACACACACACACACACACACACACACACACACACACACACACACACACACACACACACGTGCAGCGTGCATCAACCTTTAGTCCTTAAATCAGTCGTAAACTCGTCGTAGTCTTCGTTTATGTATCTCGTACTCATGTAGTCTTTGTTTACTCTAGTTCGGGTAACCCATGAGTGTTCGGGTAAGACACATACAGGAGAGAGGGGCCCCCATGATTAAGTTAACTCGAGCTGCACGAACTTTGGTCTCGTTCAGTAACAACTTTCTCAATTCTATTATAAATCTTGAGATTGTGGGAGCCGGGGTGGCCGAATGGTAGAGCGTTGGACTTCTAATGTTCGGGTCGTGAGTTCGTATCCCGGCTGGGGCCAAATATTTGTGCTGACTTTTTCATCGTTGCCCCTTCTTTGATATCACCCGTATGTGGTGGAAAAGGCCGTTAAACCCCCAAACACCCACCGTTGATATTGTGGAGTTTCTTTACGATAACTGATACAGTTGTAGGCCATGAACTTTTTGAACACTACACTTTAATCTTGATTTTTTTCCATGTGCTTTTAAAAAAGTCACAAGGAGTGGATTTATATTCGACTGCGGCAAACAAAGTCTGATAAGGATGTTTGTCGATTTTTGTGTGGCGTTGAATCATCAGAATTCCCGAGTAGCCGTGTTGAAACCGGTTCACACCAGTGGCAGAAACAAGCAGACTTGATATCATACCGGCGAGCAGGTTTATCATGCATGAGGAAGATTGATAGTTATTTGTATCACAGCCGATGTGGTCGATTTCGCTAGATCTACAGTACCAAATCGCCAGTGTGTGTGTGTGTGTGTGTGTGTGTGTGTGTGTGTGTGTGTGTGTGTGTAATTGTTTTTAACACATAGATATATATTTAACATTAACACAAATACAATACAAACAATGTACAATACAGTGCGCATGTGCTTAAAGTAACCGTACGCCCCCTCGCCCACGTTCGCACACATAAATGTAATTCACTTTAACCCATGTACAGTATGACACAAAGCATCTGTGCATAATATTATGTAGGTATTTTGGAACTTATACTATATGGTGTACGCAAACGCCCACACACGCACACGCTCCCCCCCCCCCCCCCCCAGATCCCTGGAGCCTTTTACACGACTAAGTTGGTGTACATAAGCCAGTCGCGCATTTTTTTTCTGATTTTCTCACAACAGCATAGTTGTATATTTTAATGGCATATCTGTCTTTTAGTATTTGCACTGTTACGTGGTGAACGTTCGAAGAGCCCGTCGTCTTACCGAGGTATACGGTGACACTCAGGAGCGAGAGAAGCTCATATGTGCGAAGGTTGAGCGTGCAGTGTGACACCAGAGACATGCTGTAATAAACCCCACACAGCTATAACTGTTCTACGCGCTCACGAGTCTTTTTGTGAGTGAATGAGACTTCCGCAGTCGATATCAGAACTCGCTACGTGAAGAGTGTGTGCCTGACTGTCACCGTATACCTCGGTAAGACGGCGGGCTCTTCGAACATTCACCACGTAACATGCACAAAGGCAGTTTTATTTGGGAGCCAGTACTGATTTTGTTTGCATTACTTGTGTATCCTGGGGTGAATACAAAATCCATCGTCACAGATCGGTTGATGCATTTCTCCTAGTTTCCTCCAAAAGAATACGTTCCAGGCTGAACTGTGCTCACGTTCTTTGTCTATTCCTGAGTTCATCT
The DNA here is from genome assembly GCA_018292915.2 of Batillaria attramentaria. Classification (NCBI taxonomy): domain Eukaryota; kingdom Metazoa; phylum Mollusca; class Gastropoda; family Batillariidae; genus Batillaria; species Batillaria attramentaria. The sequence continues at coordinate 74,310 of JACVVK020000777.1, forward strand.
CTCAAAGATTCAAAGATTTTATTCTTTTTGGGGTATGGAGGAATGTCAAATAATGCATCATACCTGAATCTTATAGGTACAGAATTTCAAAAACACATGTAGGACGGAAGAAATCACAACAGTCCAAACTGCACATCGCATATGTTACAAAAGAACAAACAAAAACAATAGTGCACGTGTGTAAGGTGAAGCATGAAAACATAGTTACAAACATATCTACATGACATACTAGACGATTTTGCTATTTCTAATGAATTAGCAATGTTTGTTTGGTAGTTCTAGTGACATGTACCTGCAGAAATTACAAGATAGAATGTCTGCAAAATGTGGATGGTATAACATGTTGCCTTTCAGCTTGAAATCTTGGGCATTCCGTGATAAAATCATCATCAATTACTGACATATCGCATCTACAGCAGAGTCTGTTCTCTTTGGGTGTGCCATTTCGCCTGCCAAGTTCAATAGCTAATTTATGATTGCTACACCGGAATTTCATCAGAGAAATAACATAAATGTCTGGTAGGACTGAAATGAACAACAATATTCAGTAAAAGTATAAGTGGGCGATAACAACCCGTTCAGACCCACTGTCTTCTCGGCCCTTCTCGTATCGGACTTTGATAAAACTGTCAACCACATTACGACATTTACACAATTAAGACATCGCTCGGTGGACGATGCACGACAACATTCAAGGTCGTAGAAATAGAGTGAACAACATGGTCGCTCGGTTTCTGCTCATCTGTTTCTTTCTGGCTGCTGCGACAGGTATGCAGTCTGTTCTGCTACATTGATGTCCATGAGGAGACGTGCATGCTGTGTGTGTGTGTGTGTGTGTGTGTGTGTGTGTGTGTGTGTGTGTGTGTGTGTGTGTGTGTGTGTGTGTGTGTGTGACATATATATATGGAGAGAGAGAGAGAGAGAGAAAGAGAGAGAGAGAGAGAGAGAGAGAGAATGACAATGACAATTGATTTACCTAATCTATTAGGTGCGCAGATCTTTCAGAGAGAGAGAGAGTTTACAATATTCCCTTGGCCTGAACATCAGTTTGTGCTTTTAAAAGGTCAGTGCCTTTCATTCTAAAAAGAAGAATAAAAATGAAATTCTATCTCATCGATACAGCTGCCCAGGACGAGCTCCAGTGGACTGCTGGCAAAGTTCAAAACCTGTCCAAGTGTGTAGGGATGGAGGCGCGGTTTCCATGGAACTACAGTCTTCCCGATGGTGGACATCTGGTTGACTTGCAGTGGTACTTTCAACCGGAAGGTATTTGATTTAGTTCTTAGCACGTGTTTTTCTTTTGCCTATACTTCCATCATTTACACACAGACGTCTTATTGAGAATTGCATTTGGACTGGCAGTTGGACAGCGCATAATGAAATTAGCCTTTCTGGAGTATTCTATTCATTCAATTCAAATTACTGATTTAATCCCAAAAGGGGAATTATAGGCCACCATAAAAATAATAATAATAAGACATGGTAATAACAAATAAAACTTGCACTAACAGAAACCTCAGTCGCGCACACAGGAAATGTAATTTCGCACGCGCGCACACACACACACACACACACACACACACACACACACACACACACACACACACACACACACACACACACACACATTCAGATCTTTCAGAACAGATTATTTCGGTGCGCTAGCCGTGACTTTATTTTGCTGTGCACGAGTTAAAACGTCTTGCGGTGCGCTAGCCGTGACTTTATTTTGCTGTGCACGAGTTAAAACGTCTTGCATTTTTGGCTCGCTTCTGTAGCGCCTACGCTATGCTTCAGATGTATCTTTATACAAAAAGAGCTTAGTTTTGTTGATACCGGTAACTCCATGCCCAGATCAACCTTTGTTCCCTTTTTTGTGGGGGCTCATTACAAATACTGAACGCAGCCAACTTCAACTTTTTTCTTTCTTTCTCTGTTCAGGTGCCGTCGAGGAAAAACCTAAGATTATAGCTATCCAAAGCGCAGGTACATTCATCCCGAACGTGCACGAACCCTTCGCGCCTCACAGCATGACGTTCATTGAAAACGCAGGCCTAAAGATCGACAACGTGGCACTGAACAACAGTGGACGATACTATGTAAAAGCTGACGTAAGAGTCCATGAAACTGCCACCAGTTACATTTCAACGGGCGTTTTCCTTGAGGTACATGGTGAGTCTGTTTTCTTTTTGGTTTCTTTGGTCGCCCATTTCTTTCTTACCTGGATCACGTTCTCTCCGGGTACTCCGGCTTCCTCCCCCTCTGCTTTGGAAATGCTCAGCCCACAAAATTTAAAAAAAAAATCTATGCAATTCTAAACTTCCGAAACTTAAATTGCTGGCCCTTCGCACCACGTGATTGTTGCTGACGGTGTTCATGTCCAGTGTGTGAGAGAATGCATGTGATTCACGTGAGCGTGCGTGTTGGGTAAGCTCGAGGCGCTTTGGGCCACTTATTTGGGATAAGTAAAGCGCCAATATTAATGACCTTATTACTATTACTATTACTTGTTGCACACACACGCGCGCAAGGAGAGATGATGGCACGTTTATTTCAGGATAAAGTTGTTAGGCAAGAGAGAGAGAGAGTTGGTGGGTTTTTGGGGGTTTAACGTCCTTTTTCCACCACATAGGGTGATATCAAAGACGGGGCAACGATGAAAAAGCCAGCACAAATATTTGGCCCCAGCCGGGATCGAACTCACGACCCGAGCATTAGAAGTCCAACGCTCTACCATTCGACCACCCCGGCTCCCCAAGAGAGAGAGAGAGAGAGAGAGAATAATGAATGAGGAATAATGAAACTTTAGTTTCCAACGCCTGAGGCAACTAAAGTAAAACAGTCAGTTTTCGTACCTGCCGCTTAAGTAGTAAAGAAAAGCAATGCAAATTACGACAAACAAGCAGACAGAGACTTCGACATATTTTATTGTTTGGATACTTGATCCTTGACAAGGGTTATACACGCACAACACACACACACACACACACACACACACACACACACACACACACACACACACACACACACACACACACACACACACACACACACACGCACAACCGACTAAACATTAACAGCTTGTTGGAACTACGGTTTTACTTGGTGCGCACTACTGTGTTCTTGTCTTCATGGTTACAGATGGCCCTGCTCTGGTGAGCGGCGAGGATAGGCTTAAGGTATCCTACGAGGTCAACACATCCTCAGATGCTAACAAAAACGATTCGGAAGTGATCCTGAAATGTGGACAGTTCCAGACTCGCGGCCATCCGCCAGCCTCTGTCGTGTGGACGGTGTGTGTGTGTGTGTGTGTGTGTGTGTGTGTGTGTGTGCGTGCGTGCGTGCGTGCGTGCGTGCGTGTTGTTGTCGTTTTTGTTGGCTCTTTCACATGGTCTCAAACTCGAAGAGGGACTTGGGGATATTTCAGTCCAGGTGTATACACCAGATATCGTGCTGTGGGTAGCGCATCGACAACTTCAGTATTCGCACTAGTCGTGGTGCTAATCACGTTAGCCCATCTGTCTGTCCATCCTTGTAAAATATGCGTGAGTGCCGGGGATTGATCGGCGTATTGATATTATTCTAAAGAAATGCGCCCTACAAGTACAAGTACCATTTATTTATTTTTTTGCCTGAAGAATATTAATACAGTATAGTTAGGCAGTGTGATTGATTTCCCATGATTCTGCCTACCATATTGCTTCAGACGCCGTCAAAAGACACACTGAACAGCACCAGTTTCGAGGACGGTTACTTCATCTTGTCCCTGGACAGTTCCGCGAAGGCAGGTAACTACACGTGCTCCCTCGACTCTCACAGCTCACATAACACGTGCCAAACCAAGACTGACATCAAGCAAGGCTGGGCAATGGTTGACGAGGACCATACTGAGCTGTCTGTGATGCGAAGTCACTTCGAGACGTTTCAGAGTCAGGTGAATCAGCAGCTGCAGGCTCTCCTACGCCGTGTCGAAGACCTTGAGCAGCGTGTCAAAGGTAAGCGGAGGTGAACTGTACTGAACTTGTCACGAGATGTCAGATTAATTATTTCCTTATTCATTTATTATTTATCTATTTATTTCCTGGCGCTAGAAATGTCCTGCTGTATGCCTCATACGACACCACTACACCCCACATACGACGCAGCTACGCCCTTCATGCGAGACAACTACACCCCACATAAGACACAAGTACACCCCACATACGACGCAGCTACGCCCTTCATGCGAGACAACTACACCCCACATAAGACACAAGTACACCCCACATACGACGCAGCTACGCCCTTCATGCGAGACAACTACACCCCACATAAGACACAAGTACACCCCACATACGACGCAGCTACGCCCTTCATGCGAGACAACTACACCCCACATAAGACACAAGTACACCCCACATACGACGCAGCTACGCCCTTCATGCGAGACAACTACACCCCACATAAGACACAAGTACGCCCCACATACGACGCAGCTACGCCCTTCATGCGAGACAACTACACCCCACATAAGACACAAGTACACCCCACATACGACGCAGCTACGCCCTTCATGCGAGACAACTACACCCCACATAAGACACAAGTACACCCCACATACGACGCAGCTACGCCCTTCATGCGAGACAACTACACCCCACATAAGACACAAGTACACCCCACATACGACGCAGCTACGCCCTTCATGCGAGACAACTACACCCCACATAAGACACAAGTACACCCCACATACGACGCAACTATACACCCTACATGCGAGACGACTACACCCCACATAAGACACAAGTACACCCCACATAAGACGCAGTTATACTCTACATGCGAGACAACTACACCCCACAAAAGACACAAGTACACCCCACATACGACGCAACTATACACTCTACATGCGAGACAACTACACCCCACATAAGACACAAGTACACCCCACATACGACGCAACTATACACCCTACATGCGAGACAACTACACCCCACATAAGACACAAGTACACCCCACATACGACGCAACTACACTCTACATGCGAGACAACTACACCCCACATACGACTCGAGTACACCCCACATTAGACACTGCTATATGCGACATAACCAAACCACCACACACTACACTCTGCCTGCTACATCACTACACCCCACATACTACACAATTACAATCCATAACATATGTTGTTGACTGGATTGTAAGCTCAGAAAAGGCAGCAAATCTACACCGCGTATCGCAGTTTGTTTGAATGCCATAGAACGTCATGAAATTGCAGAGGGAGTCCGTACAGTGCAGTCGAGAGTGGGAATCGGCCCCGATTCACCCCATCCCCTATTTGCTGTAGTTGAAAGTTTCAAGTTCTTGAGCACGTCCTCAGTCACGTATCTTTTCCGAGATTTTGAAATTCGCTGATGTGTCGGGCGATACAAAGCACGCCGGTATGCATGCGGTATCGCCAGAACGGGTGGTCAGCAAGGTAAATCCTGGAAGACACAAACTCACGGCAGGCTCTTTCACACTTTTTTTGCAGACTGCGAGGCAGCCTCTAGCCCCAGCCCACCGGTAAACGTCTAAACAACCCCAGGAACATCTTCTATCACCGCACCTTAAAATGTTTGGCCTCTTGGTAGTGTCTGTGTCGCACATAATTCACCTCCAAATCTGATTTGGAACGAATGTGAAGGCCATGTTGGCTAGTCATGTATATGTTGTCACAAGTACATGATGATGTGCCAGGAAATAAAAGATAATGATGCTACCCTGTCTCCTCTGTGTGTGTGTGTGTGTGTGTGTGTGTGTGTGTGTGTGTGTGTGTGTGTGTGTGTGTGTGTGTGTGCTTGCTTGCTTGTTCAGAAGGACAGACAGAGGAAAAGAGATTGTTGTTTTTGTTGTTTTGTTTTCAAAATTGTACAGAATAAGAACTACCTTTACCACCGACTGCTGAAACTTGCAGTTCAGTTCGAATGGTCGAAATATTTTCAGTATTCATACGGGAGATCAATGGAGCACAAATCCAGTCAGCAACACACACGCTGTCTCGCATGTAAACTCTCCTACTGCTTCTCTCAAACTCTTCAGTTCAGTGAACACACTGAGTTCACATTACCATGCACACCACTAGGCGTTGCAGATGGGGACTCTCGTGACTGAACGTTCTGAGGACCTCTTGAAATTATTAAACAAACATTTATACGATGCACATGCTCAAAACGGCAAAACATGTGAGTGGTCTCATGCACTTTTGAAAGTTAGGTCGAATCGTCAAAATAAAAGGTTAAACTTCTGCGTCAGTGAGGGCAGGTGATTAGGTTTTCTGTAGGGGGTGCTTCTCCCTTAGTTCAAGACTGAAAAGTCCTACCCTGTGGGCAGCGGGGGGGGGGGGGGGGGGGGCGTGAGAGTTTGGGGGATTCCTCCCTTAGGTAGACTGCCTGCTAAGGCTGCCGCAGCTGTGTCTCTCAACATTTTCTTGTCCGAGTTTTCCCAGTCTTCACCGGACAACACAGCAACTCTTGGCTGGACCCTTTTCCGGATGACCTGTCTGGTATGGGTAATCTTAACCAGCGTAGCCAACAGGGTCTACGGGCCAAATCGCCCCCCCCCCCACCCCTTCCCCACTCCACCACCACCACCACCGCGTGTAGGAGGTTACCCCGGGAGGGGTGGGGGTGGGGGGGGGGTCAGTAAGAATAGCACTTTAGCTTTTATCATGGACGTAACTGCATAATAGGACCGTCCACATGTTTTGATGCTTTGAGCACGTGCATGGTATACATCATTGTTTAAACCCCTATTCCAGGAAATCTTCATCACTTTCATTCAAGGGTAGTCCTCATCCTTTTTTTGGAAATGATCAGCCCACAAAATTCAAAATAACTGCAAGTCTAAATTTAGAAACTTAAATTGCTGAACTGATCCTTCCGACCACGTGATTGTAATAGTGTTCATGTCCGGTGTGCGAGAGAATGCAGGTGATTCGCGTAAGCTTGCGTGATATGTTCAGTTAGCGACGCACGCTTAATTGAGCCAGTTCAAGAAATGGAGTAATGGGCCTACATAGTACACAATTTGTTTTCTTTCTTTTGGGGCATTTTCACACAGACGAACGAAAAACAATGACATTGACAAAGTAGAGTAAGCACGCAGAACGGATGATGATGGCAATAGTAGCAAACGAATGCTGGGCCCGTATGTAATACTCGAGGTTAGGGATTTTAGCCCTGGGTTAGAGCCTAATCTCGAACTAAACTAGCTCTAGGGTTAAATTTTCTGGTTTTTTTTCTGTTGTTTTTTTTTTAATCAAGAAGCGGGCCCATTCCAGAACGATTTTTTTTTCTTCCTTTCTTCGCTTCCTTTCTTATTTAATTTTGCTTTCGGGTTTGTTTTCTCCTAGTCTGTGTTAGGCCCGTAGCCGTGGGTTAAATTAACCTCGACTTTTACATACGGGCCCTTGAACTGTACAGGACATGACAGACATAACCACAGTTATTGCCATTGTAGTTGTTTTTGCATTGACCTCAAGGTCACGAGACCACAGTGACACCAAGGCCCACCAGCTGTGAGGACGCGCTGAGTTATTTCAGTGTGAGTGGCGTGGTCACTTTGTTTCCTCAAGACGGGACACCATACCGAGCTTACTGTGATCTCCACACCGACGGCGGCGGCTGGTTGGTGAGTTCAGCACAGCGATGAAATGACAACGACAATGACGACGACGACGACGACGATGATGATGATGATGATGAGGGTGATGGTGGTGGTGGTGGTGGTGGTGGTGGTGGTGAGGGGAGCCTGGGTGGCCGAATGGTAGAGCGTTGGACTTCTAATGCTCGGGTACTGAGTTCGTATCCCGGCTGGGGCCAAATATTTGTGTGGTTTTTTCATCGTTGCCCCGTCTTTGAGATCACCCGTATGTAGTGGAAAAGGACGTTAAACCCCCAAACACCCACCCACCCGCACGACGACGATGATGATGATGATGATGCCATACACTTGGTCAAGACTTTGCAATACTGTCATGGTGTTGAACATCCTTTACAGATCCAAACTTCATCCGCCTACCCACTCATGGAAATGTGTCAGTCTATACCATCCCCCATCCCCCTACATCTTTGAAGAAGAGTGCTTCAAAGGGGTGGGCCGGGGTGGGTGTTTGGGAGTTTAACGTCTTTTTCCACCACGAAGGGTGATAGCAAAGACAGGGCAACGAGAAAAAGGCCAGCACAAAGTGCTTCAAAGAGTGGATTATTATGTTCAGTACTGTCTGAAAAACAGCAAGATATTAATCGACATAGTTTTCTTTTATCTTTGTATTATGTATACTCAGGAGGCAGTAAGAAGCAAATCTCTTTTTAAGACAAATTGTCGTATCGTATTGTATTGTGAAAAGAAAACATGAAACGTTATCAAGGTATATGTGTGTTAGATTTGGTAGATTGAACAAACTGATTTCTTTGGAAAAAATGTTGATTGTGCCGTTATGCTGACAGTAAGCCATACCGTTGTCAAAACAGCAGAGCCCGTATGTAATAGTCGAGGTTAGGGCTTTTTAGCCCTGGGTTAGAGTCTAACCTCGAACTAAAGTAGCTCTAGGGTTTTGTTTTGTTGTTGTTGTTGTTGTTTTAATCAAGAAGCGGGCCCATTCCAGCAAGGTGCCTAAGCCGTTATAGAAGGATTCTTCTTCCTTTCTTCGCGTCCTTTTTTAAAATTTAATTTTGCTTTTGGGTTTCTTTTGTCCTAGTCTGCGTTAGGCCCGTAGCTGTGGGTTAAATTAACCTCGACTTTTACATACGGGCCCGGAGAAAAAAATGTCAACTGATTTCAGGTCATACAGAGGAGACAGGACGGTTCAGTCAATTTTCGACGAAACTGGACGGAATATGAAGAGGGGTTCGGCGATCCATCTGGGGAGTTTTGGATAGGTAAGAACATGTTACCTTGACTTACAGTTTTACTCTCGAAGGCAGACCAAAGCAGCGAACATTCATTCGGTTCATCCCGCCTCTTATATGCAGTAGTATTCCGCCATTTACCTTATCAGTGCAGGGGTTTTTTTTGTTTTTTTTTCATTGTTATTGTTGTATTTTTGTGTGCGTTTTGTTGTTGTTGTTGTTGTTGTTAATGTTTTTTGTTTGTTTGTTCGTTTTGGTTTGGTTTTTTCGGGGGAGGGGGGGTCGGTGGGGGGGGGATGTGGAGGGGAGTGGGAGTGTGGAGGGGGGGGGGGGAGGGTAGTTAGCGACATTAACTTGCGCGATATTTTTTTGTTGTTGTTGTTTTGTTGTTTTTTTTTTTTGTTGTTGTTTTTTTGGGGCGGGGGGGGGGGGGGGGGGGGGTAAAACCTCAAGTCCGCAAATCTTGACCTGCGTGTCCAAAGATGAATAAGCAAGATTGTGGAGTTCACGTGACATAACCGGTGTCCTTTTTGGATAAAGCAGAGTTTACGTAGTCTGTATTTTTAAAATTAACAATTCAGTTCAATTCAAATTCAATTCAAATGCACTTTATTCATCCCGAAACGGGCAATTAATATATAAGGCTCAGTATATATCAATAAATAATTCAGAATAATCAATATTAATAACAGATTCAACTAATTATATTAATTTAAAATTAATTAAGAATTAAGAAATAGCGTAGGAGTTCATTCACACGATAGTATTTTTTTCAGTCGCTTTCAGGGCTGGAAACAGTTTCAGGGTTTTGGAGTATCACAACGCAAGTTAGAAAATGATTCCACATCTGTACTTTTCAAAAAATCCCACGGAGATATCCTACGGTCACATTCTGGTGGATTTTTTTTTTTTTTTTTTTTTTTTAGGGCTTGACACAATGCATCGTCTAACAACACAGCGAGATATGTCGTTGAGGATTGATATGCAGGACTTCGAGGGACATTCAGCCTACGTCGTGTACCGCAAGTTCCTCGTCCGTGGACCATCTTACAGTTACAGCGCTCACTTTGGACACGCCAGTGGACCAGCTGGTTAGGGCCTATTGCTTACTTTTTTGAGCTGGTTATGGCCCTAGGCTGTTGCGTGCTTTTTTTTTTATATCTGGTTAAGGCCTGTTGCGTGCTTTTTTGAGCAGGTTAAGGCCTGTTGCGTGCTTTTTTTTTCTTTTTTTTTTTTAGCATATTATGATTCTTGTTTTTGGAATAGTTTTTACATACATACTCACATACATACATACATACATACATACATACATACATACATACATACATACATACATACATGCATACATACATACATACATACATACATACATACATACATACATACATACATACATACATACATACGTACGTACGTACACGCATACATGAGTATAATAAATATATATTATCAGTTATTAACTCCTAAGAGCCCTCGCCCGACCACTCACTGAACGTGATAAGACTGGTTAAACAGAACAAGTCATTGCACACCAGTAGGAGCCACTTCAAGCTACTATTACGCAATGCGTTGGCCTTCCCACCAGGCATGAGACCGCTGCAGATTGCGTAACAGTGGCTTCAAGTGGCATCTAGTGATCTGAATATTGTAAGTAAATATATGCGCATTATGCATGTGCTTTGAAGAGTTATCGTGAAGAAAGATTTATGGAAGCTAGGGGAAAATTTTTACTGAACAAGACGCAAGTAGATATTTATGACAGAAGGCACGGGGAATTCGATCCTGTCACGCAGTCCCAAGCCACCTGGACCTCCATAGCATCATGACATCATCAACATAATTAGCATTAGCATCATCATCATTAGCATCATCATGCATAATAAAAATTGCCCCAGCTTCCGAGCCCTCCGTGGATTCCATCCAAGACCTAGCAGGAATACCACTGAAGCTGGCGAAGAGTTGGAGCAAAAAAAAAAAAAAAAAAAAAGGCGTTCCTATGCAGTTTTCTCCCCTGAAGTGTTGATTTCGGTTGTTGTTGTTGTTCTTTTCTCTTTTTCGTTCGTTCGTTCGTTTGTTTGTTTGTTTCTTTTCTCCGGGTAAATTATGTTCAGGTTTGTTTGTTAGAATTTTCTTTCATTCCTGATGTTGGTAACGGCAAACACAAAAACAATACGCACACCCAATCTCTGTCTTCACGAACGAGTTTCACCTTTCATATTTATTCCGCCTATGTCTGTTGTTGTTGTTGTTGTTTTTTTGGGGGGGTTTTGTGGTAACTCACCCTAAAGATCTTAACACATGTCTGTTACAGGCAACAGTATTGGGACCGATGATTATGAATTCACAACCTACGACAAAGACAACGACCTTAAAGCTAATGGCAACTGTGCTGAGGAGTATGGGGGCGGTGGTTTCTGGTACAGTGTATGTGGTTATGCCGGATTGAACGGCAGATATGGTGGATACAGGTATGAAGGAATATTCTGGTATTCCTGGAAAAACGACTTTTCCGCGATAAGAAGTGTTGAGATGAAGATCAGGCCTGTTCACTGACTTGTGAAGCTGAAATTGCAAAACTCAAATGAGGTAGTGGCTTGATGTGATGTCAAAATAAAATAGACATAGGGAAAAAAGGCGCGATTTTATTTTCGTTCTCGAGTGTGTGTTCATTTCTGGATAGCTGATAAATAAATAAATAAATAATCTGCGTGTATATATATCTCTGTGTGTGTGTGTGTGTGTGTGTGTGTGTGTGTGTGTGTGTGCCCGAAAGGGATAACCAACATACCCCCCCCCCCCCCTTCTCTTTGTGTCACACACACACACACACACACACACACACACACACACACACACACACACACACACACACACACACACACACACACACGTTAACTGAGGGTATTAATTTTGTTTTACTTTACAACAGAGATTCCGCACGTTTGGACCTTCAGCCTATCACTTGGTGCGCTGCAACACACACACACACACACACACACACACACACACACACACACACACACACACACACACACACACACACACACACACACACACACACACACACACACGTTAACTGAGGGTATTAATTTTGTTTTACTTTACAACAGAGATTCCGCACGTTTGGACCTTCAGCCTATCACTTGGTGCGCTGCAACACACACACACACACACACACACACACACACACACACACACACACACACACACACACACACACACACACACACACACACACACACACACGGCAACAACAACAAAATTGCTGGCCCTGGAGAAACGGCTGCTTAAATCATATCACCGATAAATAGAATCAAGCGAAAACAAACAAAAAAATTAAAAAGAAAATGCTAGACGGTTGGTTCTGAGAGGCTCCCGAACCAATAATAATCGTTACGACAGAAACATCAGGTTTGAATTCAAAGTTGCATTTACAGTTGCGTCTGTAATGCTGGCACTGAGCCAGCAGAAGCGTACTCGACGACTCGGCGACCACACTGAGCGCTTCAGTAGTCGTAGAATTTGAATGTTCGACCGAGCGAAACTGTTCCATATCATGTTTGCTTAACAAAGATGTTTTAAGTTACATATAGAAGGTGCTTTTGTCAGTTTGCTATGGCACCATTCTCTCCGATTCCTACATTAACTGTTATATCAAAACGTGTACAAGCATAGTTATACCAACCGGCTTCGGTCGTACTACCATTATGTAAAGAAATTCTGTGAGTCATTTTTTTATCGAGAGCCTATGCTCTGTGTCAAACGTAGGCCTTATTATCACGCGCCTGTGACTGACAAGCCGAGTCGCTACGCGAGACAGAATTTTCACGGGCACCCCTCCTCGCGCTATGGAATTCTATTGCTGTAAGCGGTGACGCGCGAACAGGTGAACTTGTATTCGGGTGAGCTCGTTCACTAGACGAAAAATTTTGTATCATTTCTAAGACGACTGACGAAGTGAGAGGTCGACCGTTTATCCGACTCCAGCACTGTCGAGGGCCGTCCGATGTCAGATATCGAGGCCTGTGTGTTGTTGCAGCTATAACTGCTGTGGAGCTGTTGCTGCTGTTGTAGCCGTTGTAGTCATCCCGGGCCGAGAACCGAGGTAACTATAGTTAACATCGCGATCGGAAATTATCGTATATCGAATATCGACTCGAATAGCCAGTCAGTTGGTAGATTAGGTTTTTAGTTCGTCGATCGAATTACGATGTTTCAGATGACGTGCGGTATGGTGTGGTGTAGCGGGTAGTGGGCAGTTGCGATGGGTGTCCCCTCTAAACCGTGGCCCGGTGAGCAGATACCGTCCCCTCGCCCCTGAGTCTACCTGCAATGGTCTAGAAGGAGGTTGTGATCTCCCAAGAGCACCGTAGTGATCGGCCAAGAACGATTCCTGGTGTTTTGTGACGTGCTGTGGAGTGCAGTAACGGATCGTCTCTCAGACTTCACCTCTCACCGAGGGGTTTGTCATCATTTCAGTATGATCAAATGATCAGTCGTCTCCATGTCAGTTTACATGTACTGTAATAGTACCATGTGTCATGTCAGTCTTGTTCATAATATGTTTTTACATTGATTATTTGTCTGATTGTCTACTTGTCTCAATCTGATTGTCTACTTGTCTCTGTTTCAATCTGATTGTGTACTTGTCCCTGTTTCAATGTAATAAATACTGCCATGGGACTAAAGTTCGAAAGGGTTTGTTGTGGGAGTCAGACATATCATTACAATACTTTCTGACTGTCTATCTAACTTTAGCCAGACAGAAATATAAAACCCGTTTCGTTACACATTAGTCGGACCTGGGGATGACGCGGTTGCTGGGGATGACGTAAGCTGTGACGCGGTTGTTGGCGACTGTGCTCCACCAGTGTGCTGGTTTCCCGCTGTATGAAAAACAAGGAAAATTGAAAGTTACAGCACAGCGTGGCGTGGTGAGGTGCGGTGCGTAGTGGTGCGGTGCGGAGCGGTGCGGTGCGGTGCAATGCGAGGCGGTATGGTGTGGCCTGGCCTGGCCTGGCCTGGGCCCGTATGTAATAGTCGAGGTTAGGGCTTTTAGCCGCGGGTTAGAGTCTAACCTCGATCTAAACTAGGTCTAGGGTTAAATTTTTTTTTTTTTTTAAATCAGGAAGCGGGTCATTTCCAGCACGGTGTCTATGCTGTTATATAAAGGATTATTGTCTTTCTTCGCTTCCTTTTTTAAATTTAATTTTGTTTGGGGGTTTCTTTTGTCCTAGTCTGGGTTACGTCCGTAGCCGTGGGTTAAATTAACCTCGAGTTTTACATACGGGCCCTGGCCTGGCATAGCATATGATATGCTATGGTATGCTATTGTATGCTATGGTATGCAGTCCTCACGTGGGTTTGCTCCTTATCAGTCAAGTCAAAACACTTTATTTATCCCACAAGGGGCAATTCATCTTCGGACGGGCTCAATAACTCATTATGACAAAATATTATAAACTCATTATGACAAAATATTATAAAAGATATAAGAGCATATTAAAATCAAATCATTAAAAAAATAAGTTCAGATGATTAACCATAACACACACACACACACACACACACACACACACACACACACACACACACACACACACACACACACACACACACACACGCCGTATTTATCACAGATTGTTCAGTAGACGGACGGCAACGGGAACAAATGAAAGTTTCCGTCTATTTGTCTTACATGCTGGGCAGCGATAGCGACGACCTGACGGCAGAGACTCAAACTCGGGGAATAAAATGTGGTGACAGTTAGATAAGATGGAACTAACTTTCCTCAGCACCTGTTGTTCGCAAAACACAGTTAGATCTCTTTGTTGTTCTCCAATCACTTTGGAGCAGATGCGTACAACTTTTTGCAGACTATTTTTGTTTTTTACACTAAGATTAAAATACCAGCATATAAAGGAAAAGGTTAAGACACTTTCGATAAATGAGTTGTAAAACAGTGTCAAGATGGTTATGTCAACACCAAAGGAGTTCAGCTTCCTCAAAAAATACAGCCTTTGATGACATTTCTTTAATACTGCTTCTGTATTTTCATCCCAGGTAAGTTTGTTGTCAAAGATGGTGCCAAGGTACTTATATTTGGAAACTAACTCCACTTTCTGATCATGAATAACGGTAATTCCAGGGCTGTGTTTCTGTCTCCGAAAATCAATGATAAGCTCCTGGGTTTTGCTGACATTGAGTTCAAGGTAAGATCTGTCACACCAGTTTACAAAGTCAGAGAGTGCGGGACCATGATCTTGCCGATCACCAACCAGTAAAGACAGAATAGCGCTGTCATCAGCAAATTTTACAAAGTATGTGTTCTCATGGCTGCTTCTACAATCGTCGGTATAGAGGATGTACAGGAGAGGTGAGAGGCAGCAACCCTGGGGCGAGCCCGTGTTTGTGATTCTCACATCGGAAAAAAGACCATTTACAAAAACCTGTTGCGTTCTATTACTTAAAAAGTCAGCAATCCAGAGAACCAGTTGGGAGTCTAAATTAAAGTTAGAAGTGAGTTTTTGAAGAAGAATGTGGGGCTGCATGAAATTGAAAGCACTGGAAAAATCAGCGAATAAAAGTCTTGCGTGAGTGTTCGGTGCTTCAAGGTGCTTATAAAGTTTATCAAGAATAAATATTTTCGCATCCTCGACACCCCTGCCAGCTCGGTAGGCAAACTGTAGGGGATCCAAACGGGGCTCAGTAACTGACAGAATGAAGGACTTGATAATTTGACAAATCCTCATTATTATTATTATTATTATTATTATTATTATAATCTGGTGGAAGAACATATATGTGAGAGGTGT
>JACVVK020000777.1:95000-125000 GCA_018292915.2 Batillaria attramentaria
TCCTTCTTCTTCTTATTCTTCATCTCCTTCTTCTTCTTTTTCTTCAACTTAGACGACAAAAGTACTAAAACAATCTTTAGAAGTGGAAAATGAACCACCACAAATACAAACGCCCCAGCTGGTATGGTTTCAACAGGCTACTACCGAAAGCAAATACGAATGCTGGAATACACACAATAACAGCAATAACATCACCAACAACAAAATGGCGACAGTAAGCTAACGGACCACTAATCATTTCTAACCTGAACAAGACGAAAACAGAATGACCACAGCAATGGTAGAAGTCAAAAGGCGGATAACAGAATGTGCCATTTTCGTCTGCACTTCTCCCTGTAGTGCTGCGTAGTAGTTTGGAAGTCCTGTTCCAGATAACACAGGTCCGAGTTGAAGCACGTCGGTAGGGTCACCAGCTGTTCTACGCCCACAGGCATCAGTCAAAATTGCGGGAGTTTGTTTTCCCCCCGGTGCTGCTCCAATTCTGACGTTTTGAGGACACTCCCTCTCAGATAATGACACGATCTTGTCTATGAAAGTGAGTTAAAAAGAACTTTTACCGGTCCCTGTAGTGTAGTGGTTAGCACTTCGGACCATGGACCGGGACATCCGGGTTCAATGCCCACCGAGAGATTTTTCCTACCTAGGTCGGCTCCTACCCAGACCGGGCAGGCTGTTGCCACACAGCCGAGATTCACCCACTTCACGGGTGCTACTTTAATGGTGCTTCCCTTGGTATGACACGCCTTATGATGTGGATGATTACACGGCCGGCACCGCAGGCGCTGTAGTTCCCAGGCCTGGCCCTGTCCCGCAGTCCCAAACCACACGGACCTCCCTAGCATCATCTCATCTTACCATCATCCTCATCTCCATCATCATGCATAATAAAAATTATCCCAGCTTTCGAGCCCTCCGTAGATTCCAGCTGTGTAAACAAAGCCAATATTTAAAGGACGCCTGTATTCAATAGCCTACGGCTCTGGTTACGTTTTTAGCCAGTATCAAACTGCGAAGCAGAAACATTCCCCAACAAAATGCGCGTCTATGATTTTTGCACTGAACTTTAGTCAATTTTCCACCCTTATTTAAAGGTTGTGTCGTATTTACAGTCTCGCAAAATATTAATCAGAATTTTCACCGTATTCTAATCCTAAATTTTACCTATCCAGCTATGTAGGTCTGTTGTCCATGAATGTCTGTGGCATGTATAGTTATGTATATGCCCCCCTCCCCCCCCCCCAAAAAAAAAAAGATAAAAAGGGGGAGGGAAAAAAATAAAAAGGGGGGGGGGTACATGCGCATTCACGAGCGAAACTGTTCCACAACGTAATTTGGCTCAGCAAAGATTGAATTAGGCCGTTTAACGTTGTGATGAAGATTTATCTCGGATACAATTAAGCCACAATCATGTATACAACATGAGCATGCGTGTTGTGTCAATGTTGGTGTCACAGTTCATGGACAATTCTTCCCGACGATCGCTGTCTGGTAAAGTAACAATCCCAGTAAAAACTGCAGAGTAAAAACCATAGTCAAAATATAGTAAACTAGAGAGGCAGAAGCCTCCATGGGTTATTTGTGAGATGGGTCAAGGTCATTCAAAAGAGTATCTTTGTAAAGCTCGTATCACAATCTATCATCATGCCAAGTACGGTGTATTTGGTGTTCTTTGTTCCTGAGAAAAGGGCAGTGCATGTATTACATTTTCACAGGACAAGCTTGTATGGTCTTGACCTTGAGTCAAGGTCGCTCAAATGAGATCTGTCAGTAAAGATCTGATTAATAATATCTATCATCACGCCAAGTTTGACGCCTCTAGTATTTGTAGTTTCTGCGAAAACGGTAATGTTAAACTTCACAACAGACAGCTTTATTGACCTTGACCTTGAAAGGTCTTATGGCTTCAGACATGCGTCTTTGCCTTAGAGCAATCGTCGTCAATACTTTTAGAACAAATTTGAAATACTAGTAGCAGCGGAAACACTTTCGCCATCTTGCCTAACTCTCGAAACGAAAGGCACAGCGACGTTGCAGATGACATTTCAGGATTAAAAAAGGTCTTATCTCAATACGAAGTGAGGAGTGAAAGAAATTTCGAAAGAAAATTGAGGAGGGGGGGGGGGGTGTTGGTGTTTTTTTTTGTGTTTTTTTTTAAAGTAAATCGTGGCATTACTTGTTGACCACACAACTCACTGGAAGTAGATAATGAGATTTGCGAAAGTACTGGGGCTATTCCCAGTGCTCCCTACTTACTTACTTACTTACTAAGGCCCGTCACCCCTACTGGGGTATAGGCCGCCTACAACAGTCCGCCAGAGTCTTCTGTCCTGGGCCATTGTCTCTAGTTGTCTCCGGTTGTATCCCTTCTTCCTGGTGTCTGCCTCGAGATCGCCAGGTGTTCCTCGGCCGTCCTGTCTTTCGCTTACCCTGGGGGTTTCATGTTTAGGGCCTGGTGGTGCTCCTAATTCCGTTTTTATCGAGCGCTTGTGACTGCCGAGTAGGAGCACAATAATAATAGTAAATAATAATAATAATAATAATGAATGTTGTATAGGCGCTTTACCCAATTTCGTGAATCGGCTCAAAGCGCCGCGAACTGAACCCAACACGCACGCTCACGTGATCGAATCACACGCATTCTCTCACACACTGGACATAAACACATTATAATCACGTGGTGCGAAGGGTCAGCTAAGCTATTTCAATTTCGGAATTTAGAATTTCATTTATTTTTCAAATTTGGTGGGCTGAACATTTTCAAAGCAGAGGGGGAGGAAGCCGGAGTACCCGGATAGAACCCCCGACGATCGGCCCGAATGAATGGTGCCACATACGAGAAGGAAAAATTCTTTGCCCCGAGTGGGACTCGAACCCCTGACCTCTCGCATTGGTGACAAGTCTCTTAACCACTAGACCACTCGACGAGAGTCGGCATCAGATCTGTTGAGACTGGGAAAGGAATTATTATTATTATTATCATTATTATTATTGTTGTTGTTGTTGTTTGCCAGTGTATCAATTGATGCTGAATAAGTGTTATTTAGAGACCCTATGACACCATTTATTTGGATATAAATATCTTTAATGATAGTGTTAATAAACTTTGACTTAATACCAACAGCAACAAGAATAACAACAACAACTAGCTGGCAAATCTATTTCGGTACGAAAGGCATGCCCCCCCCCCCCCCAAAAAAAAAAAAAAATAAATGAATAAAAAAAAAATAAATAAATAAATAAATAAAATAAATAAATAAAAATAAGATAAACTAAAAAAATAATTAAAAAAGAAGATAAATACAAAATATTAAAAAAAAAAAATAAAAAAAATGATAAATAAAAATAAATGAAAAAAGAAATAAAAATCCGTGAGGATAATGTGCCAAATGTGTCAAACAACCTTCGATGCATTATACTCGTCCGCATGTCCCCGAACACATTATTTACACATCACGTGACTGATCCTTGTGGCCATGACTTTACCGTGGCAAGTAGCCATATTTAGCTCTTATCTTAGCTGTTATATGCTCGTCATCATAACGTATTGCCGGGACGTACGTGCATGCTGTACGTTTTTTTTTTTTTTTTTTTTGGTTGGGTTTTTTTTTTTTTTTTTTTTAAGGTGTCCTCGTTGTATTCCTTGTATGTGATCCCCCGCCCCGCTTGCTCCGGCCTTGCAGTGGGCAAACTACTGGGTACCGGCACAGCCGCGTGTTCGGGGTTTCCCGAACACCTCACCACAGTCACGTGACTATTACCACTCCATTGGCTACGCGATACAGATGCAAATCTGGAGGAAAACGCTATATATTCCTCTTACACATAACGCTGCAGATGACACCCTAGAAATGCTTTAAAATTCACCAAAAAATTCACAAAAATCAGGCAGCCATAGACTCATGCGTAGAGGAAATTTAAACAAATTCCAATATTCCGTTTTTTGGCAATGTTGGCAGCCACCACATACCCCCTCATTCCACGGTCGTCTGCTGGCTCCTGTGCCAGCCGCGCATGAATACAAATAGTCCACAAGCCAGCCTCATTTTCCCCTAATTTTACTATTACCTGGCATGAAACTTGTTTACAAAGCCAACAAAAAGCACCAGATTGCCATATTTTACTATGCACACAAATTTTAAAAGGGGCAAAGATTTTATACTGTATTTAGCCGAGTTCTTACTACATGCCCCGGAAGCTAATACTATCACGTAGCCTGTAAACACCCCTTAAACTCATTTTTCTAGAAAGATAATTTGCCACTGCAAACCTCATCCATTTTCAAGATACACTGCCAAAGATTAGCTCTCAAAACTTCTTGGTTCTCTTACAGCAGCACTTTTACTGATCCAACCCATATATGAAAAGTCAAGCAGCAGAGGCACACTTTTTTCATGACTGCACAACTATTGAGACCACTAAAACACAAGTTCTTTTCAAAATATCAACTCAATTTTTTCACAGCAAGTAGCTACACATGTCCTGTGTGTAATGAACCTAACAAGATAACTTTTGGGCAGTTGATTATTTTTTGGTGCCTTTTTTCCTATACCACCCCTCAAAACTAGTCAGATTTCACAGCTGCGGGCTAACTGCTTCAGTTCCTGAACATAATCAAAATCATCTAGGATCTTCAAAATCAGCCAGTACAGTCTCTCAGGCCATGTTTACAGCATGCAATAGGTATTTTGAACCTACCCCCTTTGGAATCACCAAAACAGTTGCCACACTCACACCAAGTATGCAGCCAATCTACTGGCAGGTTTTTCCTAGTTGCCTAAGGAGAACAGCCTGTGTGCCAGCTGATTTCTCATGCAGACCATGAAACCTGCTGAAACCACTTTTAGGATAAGCTTGCTGCTGCATCAACAGTAAAATGTGTGAGTATCTGTCCTTGGAACTGCACATGCTGCCCAAATATATAATAAAATGCATGAAATTTCACAAAAATGCACTGGAAAAGGGGATGGGGGGGGGGAGGGGGGGTTGGAAGGTGTAAAGGTGAGGGTTAGGGTTGCAGGTTAGGGTTACTAGGGTCAGGTTAGGGTTAAATGGTTAGTGCTGGGGTCACATGGGTTAGGAGTGAGAGAGGAGGTGGGGGAAAACAAGAGGGTAGGATGGGGTAGTGCCAAACTGAACTGACCAGAGCTCAGGCTTCATGGTGTTTGTGTGGACTGGTTGTGTGTGTGTGTGTGGGGGTGGGGGGGTACGGGGGGGGGGGTAATAGGGGGTAACGGGGGTGGGGTGTGGGGTGTGAATGGAGTACTTCAACTATACTGCTTATCATGTGAAAATTAGGAATTAGATGCCCAAACCCGAAATGGACAGATTTGCATTTTTGCCTCAAAAATCATCCTAAAATGTCAAAATTGGCGATTTTTAGGCAATTTCAAGGCAAAATTGAGAGTTTTTAGATTGGCCAAGCTCTGTATACAGGCTACGCGATACAGATGCAAATCTGGAGGAAAACGCTATATATTCCTCTTACACATAACGCTGCAGATGACACCCTAGAAATGCTTTAAAATTCACCAAAAAATTCACAAAAATCAGGCAGCCATAGACTCATGCGTAGAGGAAATTTAAACAAATTCCAATATTCCGTTTTTTGGCAATGTTGGCAGCCACCACATACCCCCTCATTCCACGGTCGTCTGCTGGCTCCTGTGCCAGCCGCGCATGAATACAAATAGTCCACAAGCCAGCCTCATTTTCCCCTAATTTTACTATTACCTGGCATGAAACTTGTTTACAAAGCCAACAAAAAGCACCAGATTGCCATATTTTACTATGCACACAAATTTTAAAAGGGGCAAAGATTTTATACTGTATTTAGCCGAGTTCTTACTACATGCCCCGGAAGCTAATACTATCACGTAGCCTGTGCGGGTTCCAGATCGCCATGTTGTGAAAGTTCGCGAGCTGAGCAAAGCAGCAGGCTTCAACAGATTTGAGGACTAACAGCAGGCAAGTGATTGAGATTTTGTAAAGTGCAGCTTTCTCCTCTAAGCCCAGTTTAGGTGTCATTGGTATCTTATTTGCTGGGAGCCATTGTTATGTATGTGTTTAGCTCCGCTCAGCACAGTGCCACCTTGACCTGACAACTCATCTTCCGGGGTTTCTTGTCCCGTTTCGTATTTGATTAAATTCCTTCACGCGAATATCAATAACATGTGCCGTTTCTTTGATTATGACCGGAGCAAGCTGCGAAAAGATCTTAGCTTTCCAATCTCGGGCGTACAAGGTGGAACGCAGTGTAAATTTACCGTGTAACATACCCTGTCCCTGGTCCGTCGATAACTCTATGCCCCTGCGTCGACGGCCAAGTCGGGCTAACCGAGACCGAGCCTAGCTCAGTGATACCTAAGAAGGAAAAAACAAAAATAATCGGTGACACGGAAAGTGGACAGTTGAGAACACTGAATTTTGAAGTCACCGTGTTATTTCTCAGTGTGCACAGAAGCGGTGAAAACTGTCGCATTCACCAGCACAGTACATTCTCAGCCTGTTTCGAGATCATTGGCTGCATGAGTTGTCCCCTGTGCATACACAGACCCGCAGAATGCATGCAGTTTTCAGGGATCGATTTTCTCGCACGCCGTGCGACTATGTCTCATATTTTGATAAAATGTCGCATAGAAATTTCGCGAAATGCGTCATATGTCGCACGAACATGACACCACTTGACAACGCGAAGCAGAGATGCGCTGTCCGTGTCAGTCATAGAGTCTGTTACACTAATCTAATATTAGTGATGAGGCTTACTTATCTCGCTCGCCGCGCGCGCTGCCAGGAACTCTCGCTCGAAAGAGTTGCAAAAAATATTGGCGCGTTATCAGTTTTCTCAGTCAGTTCTGCGATCGAGAGGTCCTTTTCCATTCAGAACCTGAACGTCACTGCACTTAGGAACAGACATGTGACAGAGTGATGCGGGTGAACTTGATTGTCTCAAAGAAAATGAATTAAAATGTCTCATAAAAATGACTGGTCAAGGAGACAATGTCTCATTGGCATATTTGAGTAAATCCATCCCTGATTTTTCGTGGCAGCTTTGTGCTCTGCCACGAGATATGCGTGCTTGTTGCAGCAAGGGAGACAACTCATGCAGGCAATAATCTCGAAACAGGCTGAGAATGTACTGTGCTGGTTAATGCTTCTGTGCACACTGTGAAATAACACGGGGACTTCAAAACTTCACAGCTGTCCACTTTCCTTGTCACCGAGTATTTTTGTTTTTTCCTTCTTAAGTATCATTTAGCTTGGCTCGGTCGCGGATAGCTGGGGCCAAATATTTGTGCTGGTCTTTTTCTCGTTACCCCGTCTTTGATATCACCCACATGTGGTGGAAAAGGACGATAAACTCCCAAACACCCACCAACCCCGGTCTCCGTTAGCATGACTTGGCCGTCGTCGCAGGGGCAGAGAGTTATCAACGGATCCAGAACAGGGTTGCATTTAGTCACGCTAGTACCGGGAAGCGCAGTGCATTAGCTGGAAAAGGCAGGAAGAGACGAGGCTTCATCCTGCTGAGTAGGTGTATTTGTATGTGTCGAATGACCTGTTTAATGATAATAATACTAATGATAATATGGATTTGTTTAATCGTCAGTAATAATGATAATCAAAATGCAGATTTGTTTCAATAATGATAATTTCAGTGGATCTTGAAAAATAATAACAATGATAATAATAATATTGAATAATGATAATGATTATAATGATAAAGATAATAATGTACACAAAAGAAAATTAATTCACAATAATATATATATATATTATTGTGAATTAATTTTCTTTTGTACCCCAGCTCCTGTTGGAGGCCTGGGTGCCTTACAATAATAATGTCACACACACACTGTCACACAGACAGACAGACACACACACATACAAAAAATACATAACATACATACCACACACACACACACACACACACACACACACACACACACACACACACAGAGTGACACACACACACACACTCACACAGAGTGACACACACACACACACACACACACACACACACACACACACACACATATATATATACATACAGAAACATACATAACATACATACTAAAATATACATAACATACACTTTTATATACACTCACGCACGCGCACACACACACATGACATACATACAGAAACATACATAACATACATGTATATGTACACACACAGTGACACACACACACACACACATATGTACACACACACACACCACACCACACATGTATACACACACACACACACACACACACACACCACACCACACCACACATGTACACACACACACACACACACACACACACACACACACACACACACACACACACACACACACACACACACACACATGTATGTATACATGCAAACATACATACTGAAACATACATAATGGTGACATACATACATGTATACTACATGCATGCTTCTATCATTACAAACAGTTCAGAAGATGGTATACACACGACACATTCATATGCGCGTACCAGCACATACCAAATATATATGCAATCTTCCATCTGCACAAACATGATATAGATAGCCTGGTGACCTGATGAATCACTAGTATGTGGCAGATAGGCAGCATGAGAACAGATGTTTTACCCGTACGACTGGTGACATCACAAAGACAATGGTACAGTGCGTAAAGTTCTGTAAGTGATAGGTGTTTGGTGTGGGGTTGACAAGATAACTTGCACGTTCCGAAGTAATAAATTTGGTCAGTGAGCGCGCCGCACCCCTACACTAGGCTACAGCGTCTGCCGGGTGCTGCATGATAGGACTAGACACTGCAGTCTTTCTCGCTCAACTGTCAAATTGAAAACGCAAACTGAGCTGTGAAATCAGACTGCACTTGGCTTTTATAGGGTTTTCAGGGATGCAGAAAACTCTGTAACATTGACAGAGTTGACTGCATTTTTTTAATATTTTTTTTTTGGTGAACGCACTGTCTGTGGCGTTTTGTTGAGATTGCAGATCTTTAAAACCAGCGAACCAGCCAACCTGTCACTATCTGTTGTGCCACATTTATTTTGAAGTGTGCGTTTCCCGTACAGTGATAGTGTCGTCCTGTTGTAGCGGATCTGTGTGCTGTGTCCCACTCTTATCAGAGTCACAGTCTCACAGTGTCCATATCATATTGAAATCTCGCAGGAAGAGCAACATGCCAGACCAACTCAGTGTGATATATATAAGGGAGACCGGGGCTAGTTCGCTCCACTTCGCAGTCTGAGCGACCTGGAGAACGTACCATTAAGGCTGGAGGATCAACTACTGGTTTAAATTAAGCGCAAATATCTTGCCTACATTGTGTAGTAAAAAAAAATGGGAAGACTGCCATAAAAAAGTACTCAGATTTGTCTGTGAGCTGACCTACCCTCCACGGGCAAGTTCGCCCACATATGCTTTGGGCATAAATAGTGAAAACAATAAATGTTTTTGGCTCACTTGTGTAACAAAGTGAGTCTGTGTAATAACCCTCCGTCGTCTGTCTGTGTGTCTGTCTGTGCATCTGTCTGTGTGTGTGTCTGTCTGTCTGTGTGTCCGCAGTAAACCTTAACATTGGCATTTTCTCAGAAACAATGAGCAGCAGAAGCACCAAACGTGGCAAGCTGATAGACAACCAAGAGACCTTTCAAAGCATATTATAGTGATTGACCTTGACCCAAGGTCAAGGTCACTAAAGCTGTCTGTTTGGAAATTTTACATTGGCATTTTCTCAGAATTTAGAAAAGCCAGAGACATCAAACTTTGCATGATGATAGATATTGACAACACCTTTACTTACATACCTGTATTCAGTGACTTTGAGTCAAGGTCAAGGCCATGCAAGCTTTTTGTGGAAAACCTTCCAAAACCTTAACATTGGCATTTTCTCAGACACAATAAACAGCAGAAGCACCAAACCTGGCTTGCTGATAAACAGCAGCAAGACCTTTCAAGACATACCATTTTGAATGACCTTGACTGAAGGTCAAGGTCATCGAAGCTGTCTCATTGGAAATTTAAAATTGCCATTTTCTCAGAATCTAGGGGTACCAGAGGCATCAAACTTTGCATGACGATAGACATTGACAATACCTGAACTGGCATACTTGTATTCAATTTCCGTGAGTCAAGGTCAAGGCCATTCAAGATGTTTTAACGTTAGCATGTACTTGGAAACAACAAACAGCAGAGGCACCAAACAAGGCACAATGATAGGCAGCAAAGAGACCTATGCAGACATACCTATTTGAGTGACCTTGACTCAAGGTTAAGGTCATTACAGCTCTTTTGAATGACCTTGACCCATCTCACAAGTGAGCCAAGGAGGCTTTGCTCCTCTAGTTTGTATAGCGCTGCTCTGACATAACAATAAAGGACTGCTAGGCTTCACACACGCACACACACACACGCGCACACGCACACACACACACACACACACACACACACACACACACACACACACATACACACCGCGTGTCCCTTTATACCCTTACTTACATCCACACAGTCCATCCTCAAAAACACCAGACATACTCCAACACTCACTGAAACTTCTCACAACACAGCACACCATGCAGTCCTTTTTTATGTTGTTTCCATAGTAATGGAAACAACATAATAGGACGGGCTAAAATTTCCACGTTCATAGGCAAGCATCTGTGGTACAAACGCACGTCACTGCCGATCTCCCGCAGAGACGATTATGCAAGTGTAACTCTGACAATGACGTAAGAAAACCTGCGTCATCGATGCTGGCATGTATGCTGTTCCGAACGCGCTTCTTCTCCTCACTGAGTGCCGTCTGTATGGATGTGTGTGTGTGTGTGTGTGTGTGTGTGTGAATTGTGTCCGGGCCCGTTTCTTCGAAAATACTCAACCGAATGGCTTCAAATTTGGGGTATCCAAATTTATCAAAATGTTACATCAGACGATTCAAGCGTGTGATGATTGCTTAAGTGATTTGGGAGTTATCGCCCTTTTGAGACAAGTTGGTTGTCTTTCGTGTACAGGCGTAATATTTATTTAAATCACTCAATTTTTTGGCAGTAGATAGCTTGAATACGGACTCTGAATTGACTCACTACTAGAAAATGGTCGCTCTTATAGTTTTCATGTAAACCGAGCCTGAGTTGACATTGCATGTGAACCCAGTTCAGATGCCTATTTCTCCGAAAATACTGAACCGATCGATTTCAAATTTGGGGTTTATAAATGAATCAAGATTGTTGAATAGAAGGCCCGATCCAGGTACGATTGCACACATGATTTGCGAGTTATCGCCTTTTTCAGAATAAGTGGCTTTCTGGCGTTTAAAGGCGTAATATTTACCTAAACCACTCCATTTTTTGGACATAGATAGCATGAATACGGACTCTCAACTAAGTGAAGTTTGGAGGTTGTCGCTTTTATACTTTTGGCGTAAGCCGTACCTGATGAAAGTGCTGGTGAACACACTTTAGATCTCAAAATCGCTCCTACTATACATAGATAATGAGCCTGGGGTGCCATAAAAAATATACAAAAAAATTAGAAAAATTCACTGCAGCCGTTGTCGTCAGTTGACTCGAAAATTTGTACTCACAGCACATTTCCTCTGCAAGCCACACGCCTCACAAACATCGAAGAAGAGACGCACGCGCACTGACGTAAAGTAAGTGCGTCATGTTTGATTGACGTGATGCTGTTTTTTCTTGGGGGTGTCTCGCCACTTTCTTTCGGAATTCCTCTGTTTGGAGACGTGGTGTTGTATTTTACTTATGCTATGTCGCCATCATCGTGCACTCGCAGAGATGATACGGGATACAACAGACTACAACTCCAATACTTTATGAACAGAATATGCGCGGAGAACAAATTCATGAAAGAAGAAGAATCCAGAACGCTGTGCAGGGGGGCTGCTTACGTCAGATCTAGAACATTCCTCAACTTACTGGAAGGCTCGAAATCTCTCCAAGGTGACGTAATCTACTGACGTTACTGCACCAGCATGTTCTGGGATGGTCTAGAACTTATTTTGCATCGAAATGCAGTATCTTTTCGCAAGAGTCTCTACAACTTGACATGTGGAAAGCGGGAATTTCAGTGGGTTTCGTTTTTGCCACTGACTCACACTCAGAAGCATAATGCAAAGATCTTGGAAACATAAAGATAGTTCACTTACCTCCCTTTGAGGGACAACGCGTAAGAGTTGTCTGCGCGCATTAGCGCGCATCCCGCAGATCTACGCAGTTGTTTGACCCAACCCTACACTAGCCGCCGTAAAACATTTTAAGAAAATAAACAAAAACGAAGATGTCAGCGACTGCCAGGTGGTCTCCCCCCATATATTTCGCATGTGTTTTAGGCCTATGGAAAACATAAGTACTCTCAAAGTTCCGGAGGACGAAAGAAAGATCTAGTTTGGCTTTCACTGCTGTACGTAGGCTACGCAGTGCATTTCGTTCGATGTGTTCAAGTAAAACTAGTACGGAACACAGAAAGATCGAATGTGCGAGAGATCCAAAGATGGACGCATCCGCTGAATACTTCCTGCTAACTCAGCATTAATCATATCTGCGACCGACGATCCAGCAGATTCTATGTTGTGATATGGTTTTACAATGGTTAGAACGAAGTTCAGCCGGATGATTTTGTTCTCTGTGTGTGTGTGTGTGTGTGTGTGTGTGTTCTGAATTTAGATGCAGGTAGACGCTAGCACAATTTAAGTCACCGTGATTTGTAAAGTTGTCAGGGAAAAAAATTACGCTGTATCTGCGTCAGCCGCGTGTGTTTACTGTTAGTTTACACTGCATGCACACGTACCACTTGAGGTCTTTTTTTTTTTCTTTTTTTTTTTTTGGACAAGAAAGCGAAAAAAAAATGTTTGTTTTTCAACAGGAATACCAAAAGAAGTATTTCCCCGTTTATATTTGTCTGTTATTTGAACAATTCGGCGCAGAACACAATTGCATGCTTTTGTGATCGCTTTCCACTTTCCGCCATGCTGTCACTATAGGGGCCAGATCTAGGATGCGCGCTAATGCGGGCAGACAACTCTTCGCGTTGTCCCGCTATATGTCTCTCTTACGACACTCTCTGGAGCACAGAGTCTTTCAGTGGAAAGTACCTCTGTGCACAGTGGGGAAATGGCGCTCACTGCGCTACCGTGACGGGCCTAAATTGTCTCGGTGCTCTCAAACACAAGGTCGCGCACTATGTCATCCTTGACCAGCTTTGAACCCAGAGGGATCCTCAGTGGCGCAAGTGATTAGCAGGCTGTCTTCAGAGTGAAAGTAGGCGTGTTTCTGAATCAGAGACATACATAACCTGTCTCTGTCTGAATGGACAGATCTATTATTACATTCAGTCCTAGAGCACGGGTGTGTATGCTTTTGTAATCGTCTCTTATTCCACCACAAGGCAGGTACGTGATCGTCTGCACCGTGCAATAATACTTGCCTGTAGAGTGCAACACCCTTGCCTGTCAGAGTGCAACCCCCTTGCCGTTTACTCACATCCTGTTGGATCAGTCTACCACGTAAACAGTGCCATCAAAGCGCAACAATAATTGTCCGCTGGCAAAGATTTTGCCCAAACGAAAAGTGGTCGGATATTCAAGACTTCGTTTCAAATCGAATCATATGACACACAAGTCTCTGCTTTTCTAAAAAAAAATTCGCCATTTTTAAAAATGGCGCTGGGTGTAAGCAGTCACATTTTCACGCCCCGCCGAAAAGGGACTGCACTCTGGAGTCTACTCTTACGAGGGCAGGAGTGACGCGTCTTTCTGATTCCAAGGTCTTTGCATAATGTGTGTGTGTGTGTGTGTGTGTGTAGGGGGAGGGGGGGTGCGTGCGTGCGCGCGCAAGCGCGCGTCTAAGGCGAGAGAGAGAGAGAGAGGGTCTCTTCTCCGATACCAGTAAGCAATCGTCTGTCAGTCAGGTCTGCGGGAAGTAACTCTGTCAAAGGGGAACGACTTTATTACAAGAATTCATTCACCCATGTAGAACCTCGCATACGCCAACAAGTTGTGACGTCAACCAGCTAGGCGAGCTCACACGACCTCATGTGTTTGGGTTTTTGCAAGTGCATAGAGGCACGATAAGGGTTTTCAGTACTTTCTTTATGTCAGCATGCTTGATGTCAGAGAGCTTGCGTTCCGGCGTGTGCGCGCGGGCTGCATACATGACACAACGACTACGACTGTGACTACAGCAGGTCATTGAATGGAAACAACATATTGGGCTGGTGGCCATCTTGTTAAAATATCAGAACCGAAACACCAGCAAACTGTCTGGTACAACGAGAACAAAATATGCGTAATGCGATGTCTTCAACTCCGGCAACTTGCACAGTGCAGATCATCTCAGGAGCTGTAGACTGATTCTGTATCCAAACGGTGCGCCGGGGTGGTCGATTGGTAGAGCGTTGGACTTCTAATGCTCGGGTCGTGAGTTCGATCCCGGCTGGGGCCAAATATGTGTGCTGGCTGTTTCATCGTTGCCCCGTCTTTGATATCACCCTGTGTGGTGGAAAAGGACGTTAAACCCCGAAACACCCACTTACCCACCCTGTATCCAAACAGTTGTGACAGACGTAGGACTTTTCCCGATGTCTGCGCATTCCACATGGCTCGGAGCCCAGTCTTTACATTTGATGCACTTCCCCTCTTTGACTCGCTGACCAGGTCGACAAGCAGACAATGCATTAATCTTCCTCCTCTTCCGATGGTTCATATCTCAGAGATTTCTTTGCCTTGCTGTTCTGTGCGTGATTTTTGGCAGTTTTAGCTTTTCCAAGCTGACCTCCTGATGCAGGGTTTTTTTTTTTTTTTTTCCTGTTCAGACGGCGTACTCGCTCTCCTTGCAGCGCATTTTTTTTTAACGGAAAACGGCCATTCAGCCATCTGGATCCCTTAAACTTAAGCGTTGGTCACTGCTCAGAATGTCTGGCTGCGGTCCTTAGAAATAGTGGAAACTTGGTCGAAATAAAAATCTTGAAAGTTGCGTTTAGTAATTAGGTATTTAACTGGTTCTCAACTCACCTGTGTGCTCCACGTGCAGGGCAGGTTCAGATGGGAGAAAGCGTGGTGATCAGGTCGACGGACACCCCCACCCCCCACCCCCACCCCGCCCTCAGCGACCCCTTATAAAAGCATAAAAACCGCTCAGGATTTGTGAATGTCTACCTCCGGGGCAAGTCCGTCCACCGCCGGGGCATGTCCGCCTACGGGGCGGACTTGCCCCTGCTGAGGGGGGCGGACTTGCCCCGACACAGGCATCCATCTTGTCCGAGATATCAGCTGTCATTGACACCAGCTACAACCGTAAGGATACTTCCAAACGAAAGCTTGGATACTGATCTTTGTTCAGTGCTATGAGTGTCTGTCTACCTTCATTAGAAATAGCGGAAACCTGACCGAAACAAAAATTCTTAAAACTTACTTTTAGTACTAAAAATCAGGTTTTTTGTTCTCAGTTGAGCAGCGTGCGCAATATAAAAGCCAAATTTACATGGGAGGAAGCCTGGCGATCGGATGACGTAGTGATGTCACCAAAACAACGATTTAGTTCATAGTTTTCAAACAAAAGCCAAAGGACGGACTTGCCCCGAGGGCGGACTAGCCCCGGTCTCCCTTATACATAATACATCGTATGTGTGTGACTGTGTGTGTTGTCAACACAAAGTCGTTACATAACAACTCAGTGTGATATATAATACATCGTATACATGTGTGTCAGTGTGTGTTGTCAACACAAAGTCTCCCTAGATAACTGTGTCATAACTTGACGCCGGAGCATGCGTGTACATTGTGGTGTTAATGTCA
This sequence comes from Batillaria attramentaria, assembly GCA_018292915.2. Taxonomy (NCBI): domain Eukaryota; kingdom Metazoa; phylum Mollusca; class Gastropoda; family Batillariidae; genus Batillaria; species Batillaria attramentaria. Next base: position 110,797 of record JACVVK020000777.1, read on the forward strand.
GTGCATTTGTGCGATAGGTAGAATTAAATACTCAACAGGTGTGTATGGCCTCTTTCTTCTTCTTCTTCATGTTTATTTTCGTCTCAAAGAAAATTACAAAATCTTTATAGAGAAACTTTTTTAAAAGGACATGTACATAATTATTAACAACTAACAATACGTAAAATAAATTAAAAAGTACACATACATAAAAAATCCTCTCTCTCTCTCTCTTCCTCCCTCTTTCTCTCTCTCCCAACACACACACACAGCCACACACACTTACACATATAAAACAACAATCACATGCTCACTCAATGGTGTGTACATAAAACATACATACAGCTGCTCGCACGCACTCAGCAATAATGGTGATACTTATACATTTAAAAACACCTAAATAAGTAAACTTATAGGGCTATTAAAAACGTCCCTCACAAACGCAGTCGTAATATTTCTGTTTTCGTCCTTACATGACATCACGAGAGGGGTCAGACGCATGTTGTTCTTATTTAGAATGTTGATTGTGGTTTGAAAGTGACTTCTTAGGTGTTGGCAAGTGAATAGATGATCATAGTTAAAATTTGTTCCGCACATACAATTTTTTGGGGGATAGTCTGATCTGAAAGCTTGTGTTCTCAAACGGTAAATGGCCTCTGGTTAAATGGTTGTAGAGAGAGAATGTGGAGTGGGAGGGTCAGGGGAGGGGTAGTATCAAACTAGAACATTTAATCAAAATTTAGATTTCAGTCAATGTTTTGCCTGTCTTACAGGGAAGTGTGTGTGTGTGTGTGGGGGGGGGGGGGGGGCGGGGGTGTTAAGGTTTAACGTCCCATTTGGACCCTCTTACCGATTCCCAAGATAGGAAAAAAAAAAAAGGTTTAACGTCCATTGTACACGGTGATGGTGATTTAGAAGATGTAGGCACTGGGAAAAAAGCCTGTTAACCCATTCTACCCGACCTACGACTACAGTCGTAACGGTTTGTTTACAATGTACCTCCCTTTGTAACATGCCTCCTGTCAGATTTTCGTGGAAACCCGCTGAAAGTGATGTCACTGTAAAGAACAAGATCTAGGGTACATTTGCTCTAAATATAAAATCACTTGGCCGACATGGGGCTATGTCACCAGGGGATCCAGGCATCTGGTGCCAAACGTATGATGGTAGTGTCGGTGAAGAAAGAGTTAAAGGAACCATTCCTACCATGATAAGGCTTTATGTTTATCTAGGGAGAATTCTGTTGTTGTTTGTTGTTGTTTATTTTTATATTGCCTGAGACATGATGTATGTGACAAGGAGGGGGTTGCATCCCTCGGGAGCGAGACATTATGCAGATGTATCATTTAAAATGCATTCATATCTGCAGGCATCGCACAGAACAGTATACATGTATGTACAATGTACAGCCAAATATCAAATCTTTACTGCTGCTCACACACTCACACACACACACACACACACTGCGATATAAACACACGTGTCTTTTACACACACACACACACACACACACACACACACACACACACACACACACACACACACACACACAGCAGCTGAATCAGGAGGAGGTAAGTGGGCCTAGTCGGAACAGATACGTTTTCAAGTCAATCCCACATTGTAACATAAATCAATACAGTGAGTGCGACATAATTGTAGGTGAATGAATTCTTGTAATAAAGTCGTTCCCCTTTGACATAGTTACTTCCCGCAGACCTGACTGACAGACGATTGCTTACTGGTATCGGAGAAGAGACCCACTCTCTCTTTCTCTCTCCTTAGACGCGCGCTTGCGCGTACGCGCGCGCGCGCACGCACGCACACACACACACACACACACACATTATGCTTCTGAGTGTAAGTCAGTGGCAACAGCGAAACCCACTGAAATTCCCGCTTTCCCCATGTTGTAGAGATCACGAAAAGATACTGCATTTCGATGCAAAATAATTTATAGACCATCCCAGAATATGCTGGTGCAGTAACGTCAGTAGATTACGTCACCTTGGGAAGATTTCGAACCTTCCGATAAGCTGAGGAATGTTCTAGATCTGACCTGTTCAGTACGTAAGCAGTCCTGCACAGCGTTCTGGGTTCTTCTTTCATGAATTTGTTCTCCGCGCATATTCTGTTCATAAAGTATTGGAGTTGTATTCTGTTGTATCCCGTGTCTTCTCTACGAGTACACGAAGATGGCGACATAGCGTAAGTAAAATACAACACCACGTCTCCAAACAGAGGAATTCGGAAAGAAAGTGGCGAGACATCCCCAAGAAAAACCAGCATCACGTCAATCAAACATGAGACTATTACTTTAGGTCAGTGCGCTTGCGTCTCTTCTTCGATGTTTGTGAGGCGTGTGGCTTGTGGAGGAAATGTGCTTTGAGTACAAAGTTTCGAGTCAACTGACGATAACGGCTGCAGGGAATTTTTCTAATTTTTTTTATATTTTGTTTTATGGCACCCCAGACACATTATCTATATAGAGGCATGGGTTACGTCAAAAGTATAATAGCGACTCAGAGCTTCAGATTGTCGGCGCGCCCGCGCCATTGACGCGTGAAATATCAAAATGACGCGCAAGAGTTAATGTGTATGCGCTAGTGTGGCGCGCGCACTTTCGGCCTTCTACACATCGGAGTACTAGTGAAACTAAAAACATCGCGTCTCTGCACTGCCTTGCCTGCCCAGCATGTATCGTATCGCAGCACGTCATTGGATGACAGATCTTCCCGAAAGCCAATCCGCGAATACCTTACTTATATTACTTGGTGATGCCAACATCGCTGAATAAACGTGAATCTCATTGGTTTCCTCTATTAGGAACATCCAATGAAAACGCTTATATTAACAGAGCGTTGGCTTGGGCGTCTGCAGATTCCGAGAACTAAATGCTTGTTTCTGTATCAACTGCTCCATCAAAAATGTCAAAAAAAAACCATCGGCGAAGAAAATAAAATTGATGGCAGGCCAATCTCTGCTCACATTTGCTCGGACTGAATCTACAGCTGCAAGTAGGTCGTTTTCATATTCATGATCTCATCAAATTGAACGCCGCAAAGCGTCGGCGTGAGAGATCTATATGATGCTTTTTTCCCCAACGGCATGACTTCGTTTCCAAAGTGAAAATGATGGGTCATGACGAATTCTAACAGAAAGGTCGGGGAGGGAAAGTTGGAGGGAGGAAAGTAGTGTGTGTGTGTGTGCCGGGCTGCCCGGGTGGGGGGGGGGGGGGGGGGGGAGGCTGAGAGAGAGAGAAAGAGAGAGACACAGGCCTTGTACAGCTCCCAACAATCCAGCTAATTTTAAGGATAATATCATAACCGTTGTAAATATCACACATTTTCATTTGAAAACATGCATGTCAGGAAAAACTCTCTCTCTCTCTCTCTCTCTCTCTGTGCTTCCTTACTAAGTTTCTGTGTGTGTGTGTGTGTGTGTGTGTGTGTGTGTGTGTGTGTGTGTGTGCTTCCTTACTAAGTTTCTGTAGTTTAGCAACGACAAGGTTGTAAACTGGCCGATGGCCAAAATCTTATACCGTTGAAAAATAAAGGTTTGTCATTGTCATTCTCTCTCTCTCTCTCTCTCACACACACACACACACACACACACACACACACACAATGCCGGACCCAACTTCCAGAACATGCCCTTTGAAAAAGCTGTTCAGGTGTGGGCACAGAAAAGAAGGCGCTACCTCTTCAAGAAGGACTAAATAAAGTTAGTACACCTCTGACTTTTTTTTCGTTTCAAGATTTTGTCAATGACCCCTCATTTTGAAAATTGACCCCTCATTTTGCTCAGCCATGGGTCATTGGGCCCATGACATTTAAAAACAATCTGAAGCTCTGGCGACTACCTCCAAAATTCACCCTGTTTAGAGTCCGTATTTATGCTATCTATTTCCAAAAAAAATAATAAAAAAAAATGGAGTGATTTAGATAAATATTACGCCTTTAAACGCCAGAAAGCCAACTTTTCTAAAAAGGGGGGATAACTCGCAAATCATGTGTGCAATCCTACCTGGATCGGGCCCTTTATTAAAAAATCTTGATTTATTAAGAAACCCAAAATTTGAAATCGATCGGTTCAGTATTTTCGGAGATACAGGCATCTGAACTGGGTTCACATGCAATGTCAACTGAGGTACGGTTTACGTGAAAACTATAACAGTGACTATTTCCTACTAGTCAGCTTGTTCAGAATCCGTATTCATGCTATCTACTGCCAAAAAATTGAGTGATTTAAATAAATATTACACCTGTAAACGACAGACAACCAACTTGTCTCAAAAGGGCGATAACTCCCAAATCACTTAAGCAATCATAACACGCTCGGTTGCTCTAATGTAACATTTTTCATATATTCCGACACACCAAATTTGAAGCCATTCGGTTGAGTATTTTCGGAGAAACAGGCCTACCCTGACACAATTCACACACACACATACACACAGACGGCACTCACTGAGGAGGAGAAGCGCGTTCGGCGCACCATACATGTCAGCATGGATGACGCACGTTTTCTTACGTCATTGTCAGAGTTACACTTGCATAATCGTCTCTGCGGGAGATCGGCAGTGACGTGCGTTTGTACCACAGATGCTTGCCCATGAACGTGGAAAATTTAACCCGTCCTATGATGTTGTTTCCATTACCATGGAAACAGCATAAAAAGCACACAGATGCGGGGGACAGACGTGTCGCCATGAGCGCAGCGCCACCACTACCATATACTTCTGCGTGTCACGCACTTCGCTTTCCGTTCTAGACTGCATCTTCGTAACCCAGTCTCAAACATGTGGAGCTGAGCGGCGCAGCCCTCACACGAATACGTCGCCCACTGAAACTTTAATAAGCTCTTACAAAATACATTATTCATTTTGCTCGGGTCGTGAATTCGAATCCCGCCGGCTGGGGCCAAATATTTGTGCTGGCCTTTTTTCTCGTTGCCCCGTCTTTGATATCACCCTTATGTGGTGGAAAAGGACGTTAAACTCCCAAACACCCCCCCACCCATTATTCATTTATTGATTTATTTACTCTTTTTTAAAATTCAGTGTGCTTGAGAATATCAAATATATATCAAATATAACCAGTTTCTTTTTTATTTTTACACCATCCAGAAATTTTGGCTGCTTCTCCCGGAGGAAGCACGTCGCAACAGTGCAGCGCCACCCGAACCTACCTATCCTATTTTTGAATTTTGAAATTTATCGGGGAATGAAAGCTGGAGAAGACAGCCCCCATGAGCAGCCCGGTGGCCTGGAAAATCCGACACAACTGTCTGAGATCACTGGTTTAATCACGACCAGCGTAATACATTGTACACATAGGTGAAAATGATATTGACTTTTAATTGTTTCAGTTGCCAGCATGGCACACGGCCCAAGCAGTACCACAATTATTGAAAAGCAATATGTTTACCAAGGACTAGTCTACAGTAGCCAGATGCACTTTGGTGAGTGTGCGACAAAGATTCCCATCGGTACCAAATTGTTATTGCTGTATCTGTCACCTACCCCCCAGAATCAACTTATGATATAGTTTGGTTTCAATTCAAGTTCAAAAGTAATATTTTGAAAAGCAATTGTTCAGGTCCCACCTCCAGAGACACCTGTCAGCTCGACCCGTTGCTAATTTCTAAGTGAACCAAATTACCCAAAACAAAATTACCGCCGTTACAACGTTAAAAATCTGTTTTGTTTTTCTGAACGTGGCTTACGTAGATTAATTCCAATATACAGATCCGCAGCTGCACCAAAATACTGCTGCACTGTATTAGTGGATTTTGGATTGGATTGAATTTGCAACTGAATTTTGTTAACATGCTCGTTAATAAAACAGGTGTCGTGGTGTGTTCATTTTATAGGCCATTTCAAAAACAAAGGGCAAAGAATGAACACCCTGTGCCGGAATCAGTATTTCCTTGACAACACCATTGGAAAACGATATTACACCTCACCCAACCAACCAGCAGCGAGTTTTGTCGTGTAGACCGGTCACTGTCATTTCTTTATCATGGATACGTTCACTGTAATGATGTGTCTGTAGATTAACTGAAACTCTTGATAGATGTTTTGCAATGCTTTCTATAAAACCTGCACTCGTGCGGTCTCATTTTTCATTTCAAATACATGAATGTATCAGCACGCTCTTGTTTGGTTGTATTTGATACAGAAGGGACAGCAGTCATGGGTTCTGAAAACCAGGTCGGCAATATTCACACTGAGGACAGGCACGACCAGCACACTCAAGGCAGCTACAATACTGGAGAGCCGGAAGGTGCGTATGTGGTTATGGATGGGAAACACAATAAAAGTCTTGTTTGATCTTATATTTTCTTATCAGAGTGAAAAGGAAACAACAGTTAAAAAGAAACAGAAGGAAGAAAGCCGGGGCTACTTGACTAGAGCTAAGACAATCCGACACAGAATAAACAATGAAAGTAGGAAGAGGAAAGGAACGGTTTCTGCAAACGTATAAAGGCCGGAGCTTCCTCTCCTAAACATACTTACTTACTTACTTAGGCCCCTGGCTCCACGTGGAGCATAGGCCATCGACAACCCTTCGCCATCGCACTCTGTTCTGGGCTATTCTTGCCACTCCAGTCCAGTTGGTCCCCTGCTTGCATAGCTCTGCCTCAGTGTCCCGCCTCCAGCTGTTGCGAGGCCAGCCTCTCTTCCTTTTCCCCTGCGGGTTCCATGTCAGGGCTTGGCGTGTGGTGCTGGATGCTGGCTTCCTGAGGGTGTGTCCAATCCAGCCCCACTTCCTCCACAGGATCTGCTTGGCCACTGGTTCCTGTCACGCTCGCTCCCACAGCTCTTCGTTCAGGATCTTCTCTGGCCATCGGATGTTGAAGATGCACCTCAGACAGGTGTTGAGAAATGTCTGGATCTTCTGCTGCATCGTCTTCGTTGTCCTCCATGTTTAAGTGCGTTCATGTCCAGTGTGTAAGAGAATGCGTATGATTCACGTGAGCGTGGGTGTTGGGCTCAGCTCGCAGCGCTTCGATCTGATTCAAAGAAATTTGGTAAAATCACCCACACAATACACAGTACACATTATTATTATTATTATTCAAACCATGCTACTCCCCTTCTGAAACAGCTGCGCTGGCTTCCAATCCCTTTCTGCATCCAGTTCAAAATTGCAACACTGGCGTACCGCCATTTTGATGGCTCTCTCCCTCTGTACCTGTCTGCAATGCTTACAACCTACTGGTACCAACCCTCCCGTACTCTCCGTTCATCATCAGAAAAACTGTTAAAGGTTCCAAGAACAACTCTAGCGAACGTTTATTTTCTTACGCCGCCCCCTCAGTCTGGAACGCTTTACCTGTCACCATTAGGGACCTTCCCACGTTGACTCAATAGACGTACCTCTTTAGGCAAGCTTTCGAGCTGTAGACCGACCACTGTTTCATCGGCACTCAGTGTGTGTGTGTGTGTGAGCGCAAAGAGTGTTGCGTAGAAAACAGATAGGCGCTATATAAACTGTATTCATTATTATTATTATTATTAAATATACGCTTCTTTTGCAGTGCTTGGGGAAGATGAGACAGACTCGGGACCAGTGGAGAACAGGTCGGCTGTGGGAACCGTCACAAAACAAGTTGAACAGTTAGAGTTGAGCCCTCGTACTACAGGCAGTCCAGGCACTCCAACAAGTATTTCCTGTTGTTTGTTTGTCTTCGTTTGTTTCATTTGGAGGGGTTGGGGATAGGAGTGTGTGTGTGTGTGTGTGTGTGTGTGTGTGTGTGTGTGTGTGTGTGTGGAGGGGGCGGGGGGGGGGGGGGGGGCAGTTACAGGAGGAGGAGTGGTGGAGGTGGCGGCAGTGGTTGTTGTAGTGGGGGTGATGTTGAAGTGGTCGTAGCTGTATCAGTGTATGAGTAGTAGTACAGTGAAGTCCGGATGTAGTGATAGCCCTCGGGACCAAATTTTTTTATCACTACATCCGGACTATTACTACATCCGGATGTCCGGTTATAGTGATATTTTTGTAGGTTTTATCACTACATCCGGCCAATCGCTTGTAGTTGTAGTGATATCTTCAAAGCTTTTATTGCCACATGCGGCGGCACATTTGGTAAATTAGCCTCAAGGCAGTAATAAGGTGTTTTTGGAACCACTATTGATTTCGTTTTGTGACGTTTCTTCTGTCGTCTTTGTCAGGCTTGCAAATGTCCTGTGTTAACCTACCCCCGTCCTAGCAGTTCAACAGCCGGTGTGTGTGTGTGTGTGTGTGTGTGTGTGTGTGTGTGTGTGTGTGTGTGTGTGTGTGTGTGTGTGTGTGTGTGTGTGCGTGTTTTAGAGAGAGAGAGAGAGAGAGAAGGGCCACTTAGAAATACGGGTTAAATGAAAAATCGTCAGATTTTTTAGGAATGAAATTTATCATTAAGTCTTTAATCAGCTTTGAAGATATCACTACAACTACAAGCGATTGGCCGGATGTAGTGATAAAACCTACAAAAATATCACTATAACCGGACGTCCGGATGTAGTGATAAAACCTACAAAAATATCACTATAACCGGACATCCGGATGTAGTAATAGTCCGAATGTAGTGATAAAAAAAATTTGGTCCCAAGGGCTAAGCACATTGCGTTGCTGGCGTTTGCTCGCCATTTTGGTAAAGGGAGATTACTCTCGAACATTATCACTACAGCCGGACTTTAGCTTCCCCGGGACTTGAAAATAGTATCACTACAAGCGGACTATCACTATATCCGGCCTGAAAAAATATCACTACAACCGGACTAAGTTAACAAAGAACATGAACAACTGGGACCGGGACCAAGAAATTCTATTACTACAGCCGGACTATCACTACATGGGTCTATCACTACAGCCGGACTTCACTGTAGTTGTTTTACAATTATGCAGGGAATTTTTGCAGCCAGTATTCAAGTTTGGAGCTGCCTTTATCAGAAAATAAACCGGTAACAGCGAAAACATGGTTGGTTGTCACCCCCCCCCCCCCCTCAGTGTCAAGGCCATGCAAGTTGTCCATTGGAAACTGTAACATTGCAATTTTCTCAGAGACTATGAATACCAGAGACATTTAACTTGGCTTGATGGTAGGCCCTTAGAAATACACTCTTCTGAATGACCTTGACCCATTTCAAAGTGACCCAAGTAGGCCTCGGCCTCTCTAGTTGTTTGGGGAAGGGGGGGGGGGGGTCTTGTAGTTGCTATTAAAGTTTTCCTGAAAGTACTGTTTTGGTTTGTCTAATTTTGGTGATTTTGTGGGGGGGTCTTATTTTGGTTTGGTTTGGTTAGTTTGTTGTTGTTGTTGTTGTTTCAGTGTTTGGTTTGTTGATGTTTGGTGTTGTTTGGCGTTATTGTTTTGTTTGAAGTTGTTGGTTTGTTGTTTATTTTGTTTTTGATTTGCAGCAGGGCACTCTGATCAGTAAAACTAAACTACTGAGTTTGAATAAGAAAACAGTTGTGTATCGACATTGAAATCGTCAGGATGACATATGGTTGGCAACATGTATTTTCTGTTTCAGATGAAGTAGACTGCCCCAAGCGCCCCTTGGCCTGTCTGTCACAGCTATCATCCCCAACATGGTCACCGAAGCAGCAGCTCGAATTAAAGGGCCATATGCTGCATGCCGCTTGCAGAGCCGGTGACCTCAATTCACTGAAGTCATACACACTCTGCGAGGCTGATTGGAACGAACATGATGACAAGCAACGAACTCCGCTGTTCTATGCCATCGACGTCGAAGGTCACAAGGATCTCTTGGATATCGTGAATTTCCTCATTAACCAAGGCGCCGATGTCAACATTTGTGATACTCTTGGGCACTTGCCTCTCCACTTTGCTTGTTTGCGAGGTCACGCCAGTGTCGTGAAACTGTTTCTGCGTGAAACTGTTGGAGCCAAGGTGAGTGTGAGGAACTTTCAGGGGCAGACCCCGCTTTATTTTGCCTGCTACAAAGGTTATACTGAGATCGTTGCAATGCTTATTAACGGGGGTGCACCTGTTGAACTGGCATTGAAGGATGGTACCACACCTCTGATGGTTGCGAGTGATTGCGGGCATCAGGCTGTTGTGTCTGTCTTGCTCAAAAAAGGAGCAAAGGTCACTCCAGTAAACCAGCTTGGGATGACAGCTCTTCACTACGCGAGCTCTAACGGTAACTGCGAAATCATGAGAAAGCTGATTGATCATGGAGCTCCCATCAATGGGAAGAACGTTTCGGGGTTCACGCCACTGTACTGTGCCAGCTCTTCGGGGAGAACCGAAGCGGTGAAGCTGCTGCTCCAGCGAGGAGCGGAAGTAGATGCTGAGTCGGAGGAGGGAGCCACCCCTCTGTACATCGCGAGCGAGAATGGCCATGTGGAAACCGTGACTGTATTGATCGATGGCGGGGCCAAGGTCAACTTACGGAAGAGGAAGAAGGGGCACACACCGCTTATCACAGCCGCCCGTCACGGTCACAAACCTGTGATTGACAAACTCCTGGAGCACCAAGCCGAGGTCAACGTTCAGGATGACAGCGGCTGGACGCCGTTGCACGCGGCCTGCTTCAATGGCCACACCGCGGTCGCCCATGTGCTTATCGAGCGAAAGGCAAAGGTCGATGTCCAGGACGTGGTAGGGGCAACCCCGCTGCACCTGACCTGCGACACAAGTGAGCTTGAGTTGAGTAGCACTCTGATCGAGCACGGTGCGGAGGTGCATGTGCCCAACACGGAAGGCAAGACACCTCTTCACGTTGCCTGCATCCATTCTTACGTCCCAGTCTGCGGACTGCTGGTGGAGAAAGGTGCCAAGGTAAGCAGCCAGGACACAGCCGGCGAAATCCCCCTCCACGACGCTAGCAAAGGCGGTTACAAGGAAATCGTTGAATTTCTCATTGACAGTGGCTCCCAGGTGAACACTAAGACCCACAATGGAGACACCCCGCTCCACAGAGCTTGCAAGAGAGGCCACACGGAAGCCGCCGAAGCACTTATTCAGCAGGGCGCGAAAATCAACGCACAGAATACGATGGGGAACACACCGCTCCACTGCGCCGTTAAGCATGGCCATGGCAAGAAAGGGTGGACAATGTTTACATGCCTGTTGAGTCATCAAGCGGACCCACTTGTGAAAAACAATCAAGGAAAATCAGCCCGTCTCCTTGCTGTGGAGAAAGGATGGATGTCTTTCAGGAAGAACAGCAACTAAAATGTGTAGACCTCCATAGGCAGAGAGTTGTGTCCCTTGTACTGTGGGTAACACAGTCATGTAGCTCGCCTGACTTGTTTGTCTTTTGCTGGCTTTTTCCTCGTGGCCCCCCTGTCTTTGATATCACCCCACACAGCTCACGTTGACTGTGACGTCACTACCATCTAGGGGACAGGGGATTTGGTCTAGTGGTTATGGCATCCGACTTCGGATCCTGAGCTGCCTGGTTTGAGAACCCAGTGGGCAGGAATATGGTGGGATTTTTCCTTACCATATCGAGTCAAATCCATGTGCAGACTCGTTGGCGGTGCCTGTCTCGCCTTCGTGTACACACGCACGCACATACATCGAGGTGCACTCTAAAAATCCCACGTTCATCTTTCGAAGAAGAGTAGGCTGTGGCCGGTGTCGTGGTAAACAGAAATACTGTCGCACGCACCAGAGTGAATAGCAGGGTGGAGGCTTGCACATAAAGTAGCGCTTAGCGGCAGCAGGCTTTCACTGCTTCGTCCTCCAGCCCTGCGGCACCGTGAGCATTTCAGCAGAGATGGATATGTGCGCCGAGGCAAAGTCTACCATCTAGTCTCGGCCACAGTCTGGAAACTTTAAAGTAAAATGTCATCTATCTCCTGGTGTCCTTTTCTGTGTATTTGGCAATATAGATGTCTACGCTGCTATGGAATCTGTTACCAACACGCTAAAGACGTACGACTAAACCGACGACAATCAAACTAGACTCGCGTTTCTCAGGAACTACTTTGCGGATGTGATCAATTGTTGATGTAGTAATTGGGTTCCAGTTTGGCGGTTCAGGGTTCGTACAGGCATTGAATGTCTTTGAAAGTCTTGGAATTTTGGAGACCCTTTTTCAAGTCTTTGAAAGTCTTTAAATTTCGATGTTTTGAAAAAATGTCTTTGAAAGTCTTTGAAAAATCGCGAAATGATTTTTTTTCCTTCCCACGACCGCATTTTCGGGGCCAGCTTACTGTTTGCGCGTCTCTGACCGTGTCACTGTGCCTTTCCTTTCGCTCCGCTCGCAAGTCGACTGCGAGAGCAGGGTCTTTGAATTTTTATTTTTGGTCTTTGAAAAGTCTTTAAAAAGTCTTTGAATTTTGTTCTCAAAATCCTGTACGAACCGTGTGGTTCCATGTGGCGGAGAGGTTTCGACCGCGTACGAGTCACTAACACGATCGCATTGTGCAGACGCGGATCGACCTACTTGTGCGTAGTGATATTGAGGCGAAGCCAGTGTGTGCAGTTTGATATGGCCCGTAATTATGTGGTAGAAAAAGATTCAAAACCATCCAACCAACCTGACTTATGTCAACTCACGGTATGTGTCAGCCCAGTCCTGACAGCTAGGGCTCACCAAGAGGCAGCTTATGTCCCACAACTCCTCAGTGCATGAAGTAGCATGCCTGTGATTGTTACCAAAGACTCTGGTGCTACCACGCTATTAGACTGCCAGGTGTCAGGTTCGCCATATTTATTTAGCGCGTATTGCCAGCATCAGAATGCTTACATGTGGTGCAAAACTCTTTACTCTTGTATAGTTAAACTTCTGTTGAGTCTGTTTGTGTGTACCATGAGTCGTTGCACCTGCCAAATTGTATGTAAGAAGGGATGTAAATAGTGTGTGTGCGCTCTTTAAGCGCAGCGAGTCCTTGGGTTTTTGTTTTTTTTTTTTTTTTTTAATTTAAACATGGTTTTATTCCGCTGGCCAGTTTACACAAACAAGTATTCAGGCAGTGGCAAAAGGCCAGAAGCCTATACATACCCTGTGAACATTCACAAGGTAGTACGGCGAATATACTGTCACAGCATAAGCGTAATAATTACAATGAAAATAATCCTTAACATTTGGATAGCAGCGCTCTGTAAAAACTATGTATTAGTAGTAGTAGTAGTAGTAGTAGTATCAAAGACCTTGGAATCAAGATCTTTCCAAGATCTTTGGTAGTATTGTACGGACTATATGTGGAATGGTGGATTGTTTCCTTCAGTTTTATGTTATTATTTTTAGTATTATCATCATTATTATTATAACTATGTGTCGGCACAAACAATGACTTTAGATGTACATATCTAGCTTGACCACAACAGGCGTACCAGGTGTAATTATATCTTTGCTGGTGACACTGGGTGGGCGAGACTTTGCAGTTTTACAGCGCAGAAGGGAGAGAACTCTGCCTGTGGTCAGGCCTCTGGAGAGATTGTAGGACACAGACGCCTATTGGTTTACGCACTGTTTGATCTACAAACACGTAGCGGTCTGCATCACAGGCCCGATTCCCACCTTCAGCCCTTACACTGACACCAGATGAACACAAAAAAGCAACAACAAAAAAACCAACACCTTTTCCAATTCATTTCCAAGATAGCATCACTCTCCACTGCCCCACCCCTTCACAGCTCATAGCAGACAGCAGTCCAAGGGACATAACTGCACATTTTGTTTACATGTCAACAAGTCAACAACGAGGCTGCCACCATTCTCATTCTCTCACCTAAAAAACACCAAACATGCACCTTTCCACCCACAACAATGAAAAACCCTTCACTCAATTCCACTCTCCAAAAACAATTTCAAAAGCAAAATTTCACTACTTTATGCAGATCTGGTTCCCACAACCCACTTTTTGCGCAATTCTATTGGGCATCTGTGTCCTGATCATGTGAACCATCATTTGGTGAAAGGGTCTAAGTGCCACGAATTTGATAAGCGCTTAGGCACCTCTAAGATGTTACATTGTACTTTTGATACATGGTTTGTACTTAAATCACAAAATGTCGAGATACCACCTTGCAAATCCCGGTGTTATGAAATGGCCCGCATATACTTTGTGAACTTCTTGTTCTAATCCAAGCAAGCAGACTTCACAGTTTTTTTTTTGTTTTGTTTTGTTTCTTGTTTTTTTTTTTTTTTGGGGGGGGGGGGGGCGTTGTTGTTTTGACCAGTTTTGCTTGCTTGACAAGTTTCATTATTTTCTACTACTGTGATTTGTTTCCCATCGACTTGCAAACCTACTGTTTGTTTTGATTGT
>JACVVK020000777.1:130000-134225 GCA_018292915.2 Batillaria attramentaria
CCTACGCCAAGTATACTGGCGTTTTTGTGGATGTACCTGTCTCCAGATATCTACCAAGATATACATCTCCATCATATCATGAACAGTTTTCATCGCCCGAGGACGATTTATGTTTCTGTACCGAAAGGTATCTTTACTAGGATCTACAACAACGTTCCAGTCACCTCCAATTACAATATAGTCATTATCTAATTTATCTATTTCTTCTTCAATACCTTCAAAAAAGGCAGGCGAGTCACGGTCACTCGGACCATATAGGTTAATTAAAGTCATACGCTTATCAGCGCATTCAATATCAATCACAATATATGCTCCATCAACACCCTTAATTACATTGTGCAATTTATACTCAAAATTATTATTAAACATAATAGCCACAACTTTACTGTTAGTACTAATGCCATTCACGATACAATTGAAACCCCACATTGATAGTACCATATTTTCATCTGATGACTTCCAGTGTGTTTCCTGTAAAAAGTATATATTGGCTTTTTGTTGTCTTAAGTAATCAAACACATCTTTTCTTTTTTTAAATTGACCAAGACCATTTATATTGAGAGTACAGATCTTGAGTGGATCATGTAACACCATGATCAAGGAATGTACTATAGTCAATAACTACTGACCATAGGGATGGCACCCATCCATGTTCCAACCCCTCAGTGAAACAGCTGGGGTGGAACGAAGTAAACAGGTAGTGATACACAAGAAAAAGTCACCTCCGAGATGCTGCAAGTACATGTACATATATGGGGATAAAAAAAATAGACCACTTACTACAACAGTCAACAAACAAAAACACAGACAAAAAACATAAAGAGAAACAAAAAGGATATTCATGATAAACAAACCGCTCAATACGGTGCCGAATAAAAACCTCTGCTGATTAGGTCCTATTTACCTAACCAACCAAAACTTTGAATGGCGCAATTAGCATATCATTTGTTTGAACCTATTAAGTTAGTTATTCAAAGGCTTTTGAAAAAAAAAAAAAAGACTGCGGTGTATGTATTGTAGGTGTGCATGCACGTGTGTGCGCAATATGTGAGTCTGCGATAGTGTGTGCAAACGTGGCTGACATTGATGATGACTATGTATTTTACTGAAACCCACAGTCGATTACTTAATTTGACAATGTACACACATGGTCATATATAAACATGTGCAAGGAAAAAAACACAACATAGAGCTACTATGCAACTCAACAAAAGGGAGAAAAAACAAAAAAAACATAGAGCTACTGTGCAACTCAACAAAAGGAAGAAAAACAAAAAACATAGAGCTACTGTGCAACTCAACAAAAGGAAGAAAAACAAAAAAACCATAGAGCTACTGTGCAACTCAACAAAAGGAAGAAAAACAAAAAAACATAGAGCTACTGTGCAACTCAACAAAAGGAAGAAAAACAAAAAGGATGAGCCGTGAAAAGGTCAAGCCGACAAAACAAAACAAATATTCTTAGTTTCTTTATATCCCTCACACAATTCGTGCCAAGTTGAGTAGTTTTCATATTTGGGAAACATTTGAAGCTGAAGAAAATTCTCGCAGCAGAGAAACAAATTTCCTTCGGGTTTGCAATTTGACCAGTTGATGAAAGTGCTTTGAAACTAATATTTGGCCCCAGAAAAGATTCAAAACAAAAAATGCAGTTCTGATTTCTAATAGCAGCAGTGATCGCAGGGTATGGATTTCCACTGTCATAGAGAATACGTGTGTTTTATGTCAGCATGCGTGTTGCGCTCATTTTGCGGCCCGTTGAGCTAAGCATTTGGGTAAAAGCATCTGTGTGGTGCGCATTGCTAGACATGTATTATTATTTGTACACTCATTTCGTGAGTTATCTGTGCAGGGGTAATGTCTGTGATACTAAACTTTTCTTTTGCAGACAAACGCATAATACTAAGAAATCACAGGAGCAGAATTTGTAGGTGAACTGTCTTTTTCCAATCATTTTGTCGTTACTGTGAAATAACGTGTATCAGAAATTAAACAGTGTTTAAAGCTGTGATTTGTATTATGTTCAGACAGCAAGGTGTGTGTGTGTGTGTGTGTGTGTGTGTGTGTGTGTGTGTGTGTGAGCCTCCCCGATTGGTCCGGCCTTGCAGTGGGCTAACTACTGGGTACCGGCACAGCCGCGTGTTCGGGGTTTCCCAAACACCTCACCACAGTCACGTGACTTTTACCACTCCATTGCGGGTTCCAGATCGCCATGTTGTGCAAGTTTACGAGCTGAGCAAAGCAGCAGGCTTCAACAGCTTTGAGGACTAACAGCAGGCAAGTGATTGAAATTTTGTAAAGTGCAGCTTTCTCCTCTAAGCCCAGTGTAGGTGTCATTGGTATCATATTTGCTGGGAGCCATTGTTTTGTATGTGTTTAGCTCTGCTCAGCACAGTGCCACCTTGACCTGACAACTCATCTTCCGGGTTTCTTATCCCGTTTCGTATTTGATTAAATTCCTTCACGCGAATATCAATAACATGTGCCGTTTCTTTGATTATGACCGGAGCAAGCTGCGAAAAGATCTTAGCTTCCAATCTCGGGTGTACAAGGTGGAACGCAGTGAAAATTTATACCCTGTCCCGGGTCCGTCGATAACTCTACGCCCCTGCGTCGACAGCCAAGTCGGGCTAACCGAGACCGAGCCTAGCTCAGTGATACCTAAGAAGGAAAAAAATAATCGGCGACACGGAAAGTGGACAGTTGAGAACACTGAATTTTGAAGTCACCGTGCTGTTTCTCAGTGTGCACAGAAGCGGTGAAAACTGTCGCATTCACCAGCACAGTACATTCTCAGCCTGTTTCGAGATCATTGCCTGCATGAGTTGTCCCCTGTGCATACACAGACCCGCAGCATGCATGCATTTTTCGTGGCAGCTTTGTGCTCTGCCACGAGATATGCGTAATGTGTGCTTGTTGCAGCAAGGGAGACAACTCATGCAGGCAATAATCTCGAAACAGGCTGAGAATGTACTGTGCTGGTTAATGCTTCTGTGCACACTGTGAAATAACACGGGGACTTCAAAACTGTTCACAACTGTCCACTTTCCTTGTCACCGAGTATTTTTGTTTTTTCTTCTTTAAGTATCATTTAGCTCGGCTCGGTCGCGGTTAGCTGGGGCCAAATATTTGTGCTGGTCTTTTTCTCGTTACCCTGTCTTTGATATCACCCACATGTGGTGGAAAAGGACGTTAATCTCCCAAACACCCACCAACCCAGGTCTCCGTTAGCATGACTTTTGCCGTCGTCGCAGGGGCTGAGAGTTATCAACGGATTCCAGAACAAGGTTGCATTTAGTCACGCTAGTACTGGGAAGCCAGTGCATTAGCTGGAAAAGGCAGGAAGAGACGAGGCTTCCTCCTGCTGAGTAGGTGTATTTGTATGTGTCAAATGACCTGTTTAATGATATTAATACTAATGATAATATGGATTTGTTTAATCGTCAGTAATAATGATAATCAAAATGCAGATTTGTTTCAATAATGATAATTTCAGTGGATCTTGAAAAATAATAACAATGATAATAATAATATTGAATAATGATAATGATTATAATGATAAAGATAATAATGTACACAAAGAAAATTAATTCACAATACTATATATATATTATTGTGAATTAATTTTCTTTTGTACCCCAGCTCCTGTTGGAGGCATGGGTGCCTTACAATAATACTGTCACACACACACTGTCACACACACAACTATCACACTGACCACACATACAGACCCACCACACAACACACACACACACACACACACACACACACACCACACACACACATACATACATACATAACATACATACAAAAAATACATAACATGTATACTGAAACATACATAACACACACACACACACACACACACCACACACACACACCACACACACACACACACACAACGCATATGTACACACACACACACACACACACACACACACACACGTATGTATACATGCAAACATACATACTGAAACATACATAATGGTGACATACATACATGTATACTACATGCATGCTTCTATCATTACAAGCAGTTCAGAAGATGGTATACCACACGACACATTCATATGCGCGTACCAGCACATACAATACATATGCAATCTTCCATCCGCACAAACATGATATAGATATGGTGACCTGATGAATCACTAGTATGTGGCAGATAGGCAGCATGAGAACAGATGTTTTACCCGTACGACTGGTGACATCACAAAGACAATGG
>JACVVK020000778.1:0-2500 GCA_018292915.2 Batillaria attramentaria
TCCACAGTAGAGATGCCAGAATACCTTACTACCCGGAAATTCTCCTACAATTAGGAAACCACGGTGACTTTGCTGCTTTAAGAGGAACACGTGTCCATGGGATGGCCAATCAAAAGTCTATTAACAACTCGCACTGTGAATAAAATGTCATATATCCCCAGTAGAGATGCCACAAAGCCTTACACCGGGCTTTAAGTGCTGGGCGGGCATCAAATGCCGGCTTAACACTCGCGGAGAACCACAATACACTCGGCACTTAGCCCTGCTTTCCCCGTGCGTGCGTATGAGGGGTGTGTCACGTGACTGGTGTATATCAATGTGATATCTACCGGGCTTGCCTCTGTGGCTGCTGGATCTGCGGATGAGCTGAAGTAGGAAGTAGAGAGATGTGAGGAGTGCCTGTTCTCGTCAGCTGGATCAGCAAGTCAAGGGTAAGGAAGGCAACATTCTCTCCTGCGTTTTTCTTTTTCTTTTTCTTGTTGTTGTCGTTGTTGTTGTTGTTGTTGTTGTATCTTGTTTTGTTGTTATTTCTGTTAAAGTTGTGGGTTTGTTTCTTGATTGGTTGGTTGGTTGTTTTTGTTTGTTTGTTTGATTGATTGTTAGGGGGGAAGGGGGTGGTGGTTTTGTTTGATTGTTTGTTTGTTTTTAGGCGTATTGATTTGTTGTTTGTTTGTTTGTGTGTGTGTGCGTGTGTGCGTGCGTGCGTGCGTGCGTGTGTGTGCGTGTGTGTGTGTGTGTGCGTGTGCGTGTGTGTGTGTGTGTGTGTGTGTGTGTGTTGTGTGTGTGTGTTTCTTTGTTTCTTTGTTTGTGTTTTTTGTTTGCTTTTGTTTTGTTGTTGTTGGTTCTTGTTTTTGTGTTTTATTTTGTTGTTGTTGTTTGTGTTTGGGGGTGCTGTTTTTGTTTTGTTGTTTATGTTGGTTTTGTTTTTTATTTGTCCCATTACTGTTATAAGGGAAATTCTTTACACTGTAGTGATGTGTTAGTACAACTCGCTTTACGGTTGAACAACGTTCCTCGTCTATCACACTGACAAAACGAAGTACAAGCAGTTTTTCCAGTGCTACTCATATTTAAAAATCTCGGTGCTACACTATTTTTGATTTCTGAAAAGGACTGTCAAACAACCAGAAATCGAATTAAGACGTTATTACAATACAAAGATAAGTGCATTTTCATACTTGAAAAACACGGCTGTTACAGTCACGCGCTCTGTCATTGTGTTTTATCAAAACGCTTCGAGTTTGAAGTCACACACTTCGTGACCGGCACAATCAACACCGCTCGCCCACGACTCGTCGCTATCTGCAGCAGACGACATTCTCAAAATCGTGTTCCAACAATTTGGAGATCAAACATGGTGGCTATTTTGAAACAAACTGTTGTGTCATTTCCTCTCAGAGGTGCTAGCGGACGTCTGGTTGTCATAGCAACGCTATTATTCGAAGGAAAAAGGTGGAAGCAATGTGTGTGTGTTTTGCTCTCTCCTGCCCCGCGTGAGCGCGCCACCTAATCAAGGAACTCAAGTCAACCCTCCACGGGGGCGTAGTCAACATGGCGGGCAGGTTTTGTGGTGCTACTAGAATTCAACGTTTTTACGGTGCCCGAGTTCCAACACCTCCTGCCCGCTATGTAGGACTTGTTGAAAATAACAAGGCACTGCACACCAGTAGGAGACATTTCAAGCCACTTCAAGCCACTATTACGCAAGATTACCCATGGGGCTTCCCCGCTAGGCCCGATACCGCTGCAGGTTGCACAACAGTGGCTTGAAGTGATCTGAAGCTTTCAAGTAAAACTGATTTTTTTTAAATTTATTTATTTATTTATTTATTTATTATTTTATTTTATTTTATTTTATTTATTGATTGATTTTTTTTTTTTTTTTTTTTTTGGGGGGGGGGGGTATGGGCTTTTAAGAGTCCGTGTTTACATTGTAGCAGCCGTCTATACATTGTTCTGATGCTCGGATCGTGAGTTCGTATCCCGGCTGGAGCCAAATATTTGTGCTGGCTTTTTCATCGTTGCCCCGTCTTTGATGTCACCCTATGTGGTGGAAAAGGACGTTAAATCCCCAAACACCCACCCACCCTCTATACATTGTGGTACCGTCTTCACATTGTAGTACCGTCTTCACATTGTAGTACCGTCTTCACATTGTAGTACCGTCTTCACATTGTAGTACCGTCTTCACATTGTAGCACCGTCTTCACACGAGGGGGGAGGGGGGGATGGGAAGGGACCCGCTGTGTCACATCTGGTGCGTGCGTGCGTGCGTGCGTGCGTGCGTGCGTGCGTACGTGCGTGCGTGCGTACGTGTGTGTGTGCGTGCGTGCGTGCGTGCGTGCGTGCGTGCGTGCGTGTGCGTGTGTGTGTGTGTTGTGTGTGTGTGTGTGTGTGTGTGTGTGTGTGTGTGTTTTATAGATGTTCTTAGCGCAGTTTTCATTTCATGCTTTCACTTGTTATTTTCATCATTTGTTGTTTGTTAGGTGCATTTGAACGG
>JACVVK020000778.1:5000-10000 GCA_018292915.2 Batillaria attramentaria
TGTGTGTGGGGGGGGGGGGGGCTGCTGGTCTTTCAACCCCCCCCCCCCTCCTCCCTAAAAATCACGTGGACAAGAAACGGGTAGAAGACAAACCAAACAAAAGGCTTAAGAAAAGAACAAGAAAAAAAAAAACTTGGCCTTGACAGCTCTATAATCCCGCCTCGACCCCCCCTCCCCCTTCCCTTCCCGGTTGACGGGTTTTGCGGAGCAACCGTGCCCCCACTAGACCCCCCCCCCCTTTGGAATTGTCATCTTCCGCCGCCGCTGCACTGTTCTCCAGGAGGGAAAAAAACCAGCTATTTAGTTCGCCAGCTTTAATAAATAACAAACTAAATGGATGTGTTGTTAATGTATTGCTTCCTTTGAGACCGCCGTATCAAAGGAAATGACATTCATCGGTTTAAACTCTGTGTGTGTGTGTTTAAAGGCCCAGCTTGCCACACATCTCGACTCACAAATCATTCTGACCTGTGTTGACGCATGTACTGTCTTACATCGTACCCTCTGGACACCGTCTCAGATGTAGATCTCACGGTGAGACATTGAGCGAACGACCAGGCGTCTGTGACAATGTTGGGGTCACTCGCTGAGTAGAAGAGCTCAGGGTCGTTTGAATTTCGCTCGCACAACCAGCAGATAGCGGTGTATTGCATTTCTTATTAAGAGCTAGTACAGGCGTATTAATTTTATTAGTGCAGCTGCGTGAACAGGCTAGCTTCTCCCTTCTTTTTGCTATGCCATCTTATGTTTTGGAACAGGTTAGCTCGTGAGTGCGCTTGTACGCTCGAAATACTCATCTTGATGATTAGTAAAGTTCTTAATGCGATACAGCGTTGTTTACACTTTGCGCGAGCGGTTGAACATTCAAATTTTCTACGACTGTTGTTACACTACTGGGTCGCTCAGTGTGGTCGCCGCGTCGTCGAGTACGCTTCTGTTGGCTCAGTGCCAGCATTACAGAAGCTGTCACTGTCTAGGTGTCCATGTGGTGTGATTATGTTGATATATATACCAAGAAAACAACACAGATCGATCTGTGGGCGTAAGATTATTAATAATAATAATAAGTATTGTATAGGCGCTTTACCTAATTTCATGAGTCGGCTCAAAGCGCCGTGAACTGAACCCAACACGCACGCTCACGTGAATCACGCGCTTTCTCTCACACACTGGACATAAACACATTACAATCACGTGGTGCGGAGGGTCAGCTCAGCTATCTTAATTTAGGAATTTAGAATTGCATTTATTTTTTCAAATTTGGTGGGCTGAACATTTCCAAAGCAGAGGGGGAGGAAGCCGGAGTACCCGGAGAGAAGCCCCCGACGATCGGCCCGAATAAATGGTTCCACATACGAGAAGGAAAAATCCTTTGCCCCGAGTGGGACTCGAATCCCTGCCCTCTCGCATTGGTGACAAGTCTCTTAACCACTAGACCACCGGAAAAAAATGGTAGCCTTCGCCCTTTTCACAAGACCCCTTTTGATTTGCGACATTTGTGTTTGTTGGTGCGTCTGTACGCTAGGAATAGTGGAGCTATAAGTAGAGCGAACGATAAGTAAAGCTCTGAATGCAAAACCTAGCAGCTGCTGGCTGTACGAACGAAAATTCAAAGCATGATTCCCAGGTCACCGAGCTACAATTCCTGATATTCTACACAGACAAATCGCGTAAAACTGTACATCTGTGCTCACTGTTTAGACCCCCACCAGCTGGCGAGAGGACTGGGGATTTCTAAAACAATGCACTCGATCAATGTGACACGAAGCACAGTAGGAAGGAATGAACCTCAGTGTCGGTTATGCTGGAGTCTAAATACGGAAGTCGCATTGTAAGCCCTCACACTCGATAACGTTACGTCTCCATAACACTATGCATCAACAGAACTACGCATCGATAGACTTCCGTCTTGATAGACCTACGTGTCGAGAGCACTACGTCTTAATACGCCTAGAAAGACCTACGTCTAGATAGACCTACGTCTCGATAGACCTACATCTCGATAGATGTACGTCTGGATAGACCTACGTCTCGATAGACCTAGGCATTGATAGACCTACGTTATGATGTCTCGATAGACCTACGTCTCGATAGACCTACGGTTTCG
Organism: Batillaria attramentaria; assembly: GCA_018292915.2. Taxonomy (NCBI): domain Eukaryota; kingdom Metazoa; phylum Mollusca; class Gastropoda; family Batillariidae; genus Batillaria; species Batillaria attramentaria. The sequence continues at coordinate 7,108 of JACVVK020000778.1, forward strand.
AGCACTATGTATCGATAGCACTATTACACATTACAAGTCACAGACCTATACATTTTGAACGTATTTAAGTCTTCTCCTGATAGCACCGCGTGTCGATTGACCTATGTCGCAACAGCACTACGATTCTGAGCACTGTTAAAAATTACATCTCACAGACCTATACATTTTGAAATTATTTAAGACTATTGTGGATAGACCTGTATGCTATTCTCATTGTGAGTGCTCTATTATTATTACGTTGAATTGACCAAATGGTGTTTATGTTTTGGCAGTATGTGTTATATTTTCCATGTATCCCAAACTAGGGTTTTTTTCTGGAATAAACTTGAACTTGAACAAATTTGACGGGTCAAAAGCACAGTATCGCGACCAAAAGCACTACCTGTTGTGGAGGAGGGGTGGGGTGTGTGTGTAGGGGTGGGGGGGGGGGGGGGGGGGGGCGGGGGGGAGACAGGGGGTCACAAGCGGGTATCAGTAAGTCGAGACACGTGATGCGATAGGTCAAGAGACGTATTTTTATTGAGTCGTATCCTTAAAAAAAAAAATATATATATATATATATATGTATATATATATTTTTTTTTTTAAGGATACGACTCAATAAAAATACGTCTCTTGACCATATATATATATATATATATCTGTTGAATCAGTTCTTCCGTACTTTGAAAACGTGAAGGTCGATCGAGACGTAGTGTAAATAGTACTTCCGATGCGTAATGCTTGGAATCGTAGGTCTATCGATGCGTAGTGCTGGAATCGTAGGTCTATCGATGCGTAGTGCTATCGAGACATGGAACTATCCATGTACACCCGTCTCACAAAATGCCAAACGCTGATCGTGCGCGCGTTTAATTCGCTGTGTTGCCTGGCTGAAGATAGACGTGCACTATTTTACAGTTGTGCTCGCCATGTGATCTACGCTTTCCTTCCGGATCAATATAGGCAGTCTTTCAAGGCTGGTTTGGGCTGAACACAAAATGCCACAGAAAACGATTGCATCTGCAGTTCTCTGGACGAAGGGAGGTGGGGGGAAGGGTGGGGCGTTGTTTGTGTAGACAGGGAGGTTATTTTTATTTTTAAACGCGCCTATTCAAAACATGACAAGGCTTCACTGGAAGACCTTCGGGCCGTTTGAGTTTTCGTTCGCACAGCCAGCAAACGTCAGTGCATTGCTTTCAGATGTCTGCTCATCATTAAATTAGACTATTTTGTGCAAGGGACATACTCACAAGCATAGCTGCTCCAAAACAAAAGCTGTCCTCTGTGCAACCTTGTGACTGTAGTTTCGGCATGAGAGTGGTACATGTTCTTATGTCTCATGTTTCCCAGGGCCCGCGCTGGTGTTTTGCATTTTGCAAAAGCAAGGGGTCGATAGATATGCGTATGACAGTAAAAATTACGTAACACATTTGATGGAAGGTTTGATTTTTACGACATCAGCCTGTGACGGGAACCACAGTCACATACAGCGCTTCCTATTGTGGCCCGACTGGCTGGTGACCGGTGTAATTTAACTCCCGTCACGCACCGCTGACCGCCCCCTGGTGGTAATTCACAAGGGATTAGCCCAGCATTCAGGCAAGCTGTGAAAGAGCTAAAAAAAAAATAAAAAAAAAATCAAGAAAAAAATTAGCAAGTAGCAACTGCAGCAGCGAAAAGTACTACTCAAAGGGAGTGAATAGGTAAACGGAGACAATCGAGACAACTGTGGGAGACTACTAAGACCCATGGCTCCAAGTGGAGCATAGGCCATCGACAACCCTTCGCCATCGCACTTTGTTCTGGGCTACTCTTGCCACTCCAGTCCAGTTGATACCCTGCTTGCATAGCTCTGCTTCAGTGTCCCGCCTCCAGCTGTTGCGAGGCCGGCATCTCTTCCCTTTCCCTCTGTATGGGAGAAGTGATCACTAAATCTAGCGGTTCCTAGCACACCAAAAAAAAAAATGATAGGAAAGGGGGCGGGGGGAGGGGGAGGGAGGGAGGGGGAACTGAAGGAAAGCTGGAGGAGAAATGGTGAAATGGAAACGTGAATTAGGTCCCCTGAAAAGGGGTCCAGTTGTGTAGTGGCCAGTGTGGACAGCACTATTTTCGATCTTGGCGACGTCTCCAGCACACCATCGGCCATACCTGAAGGTGGTACAGCCGTGACTCGACACCCAAACAATACGAAAGCACCACGATGATGTGATGTCGCATGTTGGGCACACAACTATGCTACAACCAAAACCCTAAATCCGTTGCACCAAGTGAGAAAACCTATCAAAAAGGAGTGGTGGTGGGGGGCGCTAACCTGTCGCAATAGGGGCTGTCTCAAAATGCGTACAAGTACGCAGAGGACATTTGAAAATGCGTGGGGCGTCCCCAAAATGCAGTATGTACGCCAAAAACAAAACGCAATATGTATGCCAAAAACGAAATGCAGTATGTACGCCAAAAACAAAATGCAATATGTACGCCAAAAACATAATGCAATATGTACGCCAAAACATAATGAAATATGTACGCCAAAAACATAATGCAATATGTACGCCAAAAACATAATGAAATATGTCCGCCAAAAACAAAACGCGATATGTACGCCAAAAACAACATGCAATATGTACGCCAAGACCAAAATGCAATAAACTCAAACCCTGTGTTTCAGAATGACACGATGGCGGGCGCTACACCCCGGAGACAAACTCTTGCGGTGTCACAATGAAATCATTTTTCCTGAAGGACCCAATCCCAGACATCTATAAATAATCGACAGACTCGAGATGCCGCTTAAACGTCCGTTAGACATGCATGAGAGCTGCTGCCTGATGGAACATTTAGCGAACTGTAATTAGTGCCATGTCCGGTGAGAATTCCTCAGGGCTTGGTTCCTTTCTCCGTGTGCGATGAACGT